>JABUQX010081056.1:27500-34013 GCA_015478945.1 Trachelipus rathkii | reverse complement strand
GGTAGGAGAGGGGGCTTATTACTTTTGGAATGGAAGATAGTTTAGGTAAACTGCTTATTGCTACGGGATGTTTTGGGTTTGTGCGTGCGAACTGAAAAAAGTTTGAGAAATGGTAAAAGGATTTGGCAGGTGTGTTAAATGAGAGTTGTAAGTAAATGTGGAAATGAGTTTAAAATGACATTTTGGTGGGTGGCGAGGAGTTGCAGTTTGAAAAATATCATGTTGGACGCTAAACAACTGAAACAATAGTCGTGAGGTTAAAATATTCTAGGCTATATGCTTGGAGAGGATGATGCTGTGTGTAGTTGGAATGTTATGAGTGGAAGGAAGGTGGCTGGTGCCATTAAATCTTTGGTGAATGCAAAGGGATCAAGTCTTAGTGTGCTAGGTTGCATGAAGGCTACTGTTGTTAACCCGGCGAATGTTAATTGTATAGTTGGCAAAACTAGTAATATGGATTAAAATGTGTAATCTGTTCTGATGGCTTATCTTTGTGGCTTGATAGGTGTGAGAAGAATTGATTAAATGAGCGAATGGCATGTTTATTAGAGGTTGTAAATGTGAAGAAGGGCTTGAATGGGAGAATAAATGAGTGTTTTAAGTTCTATGGTTTAGTCATGTGGAAAAGATGGATAATAGTTGGTTAGTTAAGCAGATTTAAGAGGCAAGTGTCTTGGGAATCGACCTGCTGGAAGACCGAAGAAAACGTGGATTGAGTGAGTAAAAGAGTGTCTCAAGGAAAGGAATATGGATTTACCAAAAAGCTATAAGGAAGTTTTGCGAATAATAGGAGTAAATGGTGTGGTTTTGTGAGCAAGCATAGTTTTTGAGCCTGGTCGAAAGGATGGGCCCTGATATTGACAAGATACTACGGGGGGGAGTATGTTCCAGTATTTTCTGATCAAACGTACTATGTCATCATGACGCTGCGACAGTATACGATGCGGAAGTAGTATAATGAGTCGAAGCAAGCGTCGACTACCACCCAGAGCTCAGATGTAGCTAGACTCGATGTTAGGCTCGCAGTATCGCACTACTGAGAGACTAATAGTCAGAGTCAATCTAAACGCTACAAGCGCTAACTCACGTACGTGTAAATCTACACCGAACTACCGCGCTACGTCTACCAGTAACTACTCTTATATGCGCCAGTAGTGGATAATAATGACTTGAATCACGCGGCCACAACTCGATGACGTAGTATCCGGTCGCAATAATATACAGTAAATAACGTGTAATGAGAGATGTGACTACTCAGCGCCGGGAAGTATAGAGTCGTAGTGTGAGTGCGTTCGAGAAAGGTGCGCGCTCCCTTAGACAAGAGATACTCAGACAGTGAGTCACGTGCGTAATGATGAGTGCCGTGAGTCGCAGAGAAGTGCGTCACAGTATTCACTCTATATAGCGAACTGCAAACATATATAATACTCTCGCGTTCATTACATATGTGTGTATTCCATGCGTAGAGATGCTCTTGCATATGATGCACAGTCATTCGTAACCGTGCAGTGGAGCTGACTGATATATATATATATATATATTTACGTCTATAATATATAGCGATATTGACTACAAATTACTATATATAATACTATATTTATATATATTATATATATATATATATATATATATATATATATATATATATATATTATGTATATATATATTATATTAATTATATAATATATATATATATATAATATATATATATATATACTATAGAGCACCCGGAATCGGCTAGACTATAACACGGTATAATTATACTATATTAAATATATATAATATATATAATATATACGGTATACTGATGAGTTATATATATAATATATATCAAACAAAGACGGGACTATATGAGAATGATACTTCGCGCTGCTAGAAGTCATGCGTATAGAGCATGTAAATCCGTGCTGCTAGGAGACATGCTATATAGATCGCGATACTCATCGATAATCTTACTGCTAATAAAGATCTAATTAAGAGAGCTCAGAGAGTATATTCAATCTAGATAATAAAATTATTATTAGTATACACTTATCTTAAATCATCCTTACACATGTTATTAAGTTGAGTAAGTGACTGCAAACATAAGATATCTCTTGTAATAGTATAACTAGTTGTGATGTCAGCTCATTCATTAATAATTAGTATCCTGTATCGCTGAGAGATCCCTGTGGATTCCAGATGACTAACTGGATCCGTAGTCCATATTGTTCAATACTTATTACTTATTATTACTTCAATACAGATGAGATGAATATGTGTATGATAATGGTGAGACGTGTTTAATGTCATGGGATGTGTCTTAGATGTATTAGTCCAGTTGTCGGATACTTAATAAGTGATCTATCGACCGCGAGTTATTATCATAAATAATAAATTTGACCGCCTTTCATCTCATTCACTAGTGTATATATATGGTTTGATCTGTCACATGGAGCGATATATATACTTGAGTTGCGTCTAAAGAGTACATCTGTTGCCGCTATGATGTGTGTAATAAGTCTCATGGTCAATCCGCAAGTAGTGTTCGTGATACTTGATGCTGTATCTCATGGTTAATCGAGTGAGTGTTGATGTCCATCGAGTACTTAACACACTCCACTATGCGCAGAATAGTAGCTTTAATTGAGAGTTTCCATGTGAACTACGTATTATAGTAAATTTATATTAAATAAATTAACTAGTATGATGTCATATAGTCGATGATAGCTGCCACTAATGGATGTGAAATGGTATGTACTTATATTGAAAATTTACATAGTACGTGTCGAAATAATCATGTTGAATTAAGTCAGTATAGTGCAGTGTATGTCAGGAGATAGTAATGTAGAAAATTGAGTTAGATACTGAGTCTATGGATGTCGATATCGTACGATAAGAGCATATATAGAGTGTGGATATATAATTAATTAGTTGAATAAATTTAGCAAATATAAGACCATTCAGATACGCGTTATTCGTCTATGATCGTGGATCAGTTATTATTCATTATTGATAGTACATCGATAATCACTTATATGTATTGCGAAGTTATATAGATGGAGTGACTAGATTTAAGATTGTCACTGATTATGTATGATTGTAAATGTAGTAGTAATGATTAAGATAGAGTCGTATTCCATAATATATTATTTTAGTATTGTCATGATATCTGCAGCTTGTAATTTATATACTATTGTGATTAATTATATTCATTTGATTTATTGAATGTGACTAATATGGAGTATTATATGCGATATAAATATCAGTGAAAGTCTCGTGAGAATTATTGAAGTATTTCATCATGTCTCTTCAGCTAATCTGATGAGTATCATATGACTCTCGAAAAGGCATGCCTACATTTTTGTTATTTGAAAGCTGGTATGTTTTCTAATTTACACTTGCTGTCTATATATCTATATATAATAATATATATATATATATATATATATATATATATATATATATATATACTATAAATATAATATATAATATATTATATATATTATATAGTAAGTACATTATATATATATATATATATATATATATATATATATATAAAGTATAATATATTATATATATATATATATAATTATATAATATATATATATATATATAATATAATATATATATATATTATATATATATATATATTATATAGTAATATATATTATATATATTAATATATATTAATTATATATATTATATATATATATATATAATATATATATATATATAATATATATATATATATTATATATATATATATAATATATATATATTATATATATATATATATATATATACATTGTTTAAATATTAGATTGGGAATCTATGTATATATATATATATATATATATATATATATATATATATATATATATATATATATATATATATATATATATTATTTTTTTTTATTCTTTATATATAATATATTTTTATATATATAGATATATATATATATATATATATAATATTATATATTATATATATATATATATATATATATATATATATGATAGTATTATATATATATATATATATATATATATATATAGTACATATATTATATATATATATATATATATATATATTATATATATATATATAATATAATATTATATATATATATATATATATATATATATATATATATATATATATATATATATATATATAGTCTCTTTTGCCTGCAACCAGTCATCTAAATACATTCTTCTTTTAATAAATGAATATAAAAAGTTTAATTTTCCAGACGTTGTGTCTGGAGAACTGATCATTAAAATTTCCATTCCAAATTTTGTCTTTTAAGGACATTTGTACATAAATTTACAAGATATTATCATTGTTCAGAGAAAGAAAAAAAAAAGGTTCTTAATATCCTCTGTCTTTTGTTCCTAAAAGGAATTATATATATTTGAAATTTTATAGCGGAGTCTGCCTAGAAATTATACGTTTTCTCTAATCATTCAATGTCCTTTTGACTTTGAAGCAGCAATTTATATATTTTTTTTATTTAAAAACGATTACTGGATATCTTTCCATGTAATTAATAAAATTACTTGGGACTTGTACTAATCTCTTTGCTTTACCATCGTATATCTCCCGCCAAAGGAGATTTCATTCGATGAAGCATGTTCAGAGATATTGGTTGAAAATCATTTTTTGCTATTTAAGGACTACTGCCCCATTAACTCAAAATATCTCGGAATAATTTTGGGTTTCTATTAGTTTTGTATCAACCTATTTATATTTTAAGTTTCAACACAGTGATTTATATGGTTGGCTAGATCTCAAAGTAGTATATATATTTATATATTATATATATTGATATAATATATTATTATATATATCTGACGTGCACGCCTTATTAGTAGGCTCATAAATAATTAAATAGGCCATGTCTGATGCGAATCTAATCCCCGACGAATCATATCACGTTAATGCTAAGATAGGCATACTGCCGTATAGCTGTTGTCCTGATTCACCTCACGTATCTATATATATTTGAAGTGCGTGAGGTCACTAACTATATAATGTAACTGGCCTATGACCGTATGTACTTAGGTATACCTGCTTCTACTGTCCCACTATATTCGTAGATACTACGTACCACGTGACTGATGATATCATTCCTACAACATTCTTAGTGCTATGTATAATCCCTACCCTTACCCTCTTATGCCGATCCGACAGCAATACAAATTCGACTATTATATACTACTTAAATCATTAAAAGAATCGTATACCGTAAATTAACAATCCAGGTATCTTAGGCTATTATATTACAGTTAGACAACTACATAGACTATTGATACTACTTCCATGTAGTAATATATTTATTTATTTACCCGCTCAGTTCAGTAATCTGATCATATATTATATATAGATAAATATTATTTAATTATCAGAGTATTGATGCTATACACGAGGTTGTCCCCTTTCTCTAAGTTAGTCACGGTCTTATATCCTAATTTAATGTACACGAATAGTAAACTTCCATATTCCTCATATAAGCGATATTTCTACGCGTATACTATAAGATATCACCAGCTCTTAAGTACATATATATCATCTTAAGTCTCTACATTGTAAGTACGTAAATGAACTAACTCGATCTTCCTCGCCTATACTATGCGTATATTATGAGTCAATTCAATATTAATTCTCAATCACAATTATGTAGAAGAATCTAATACCCCGTATGTCCACCATGTAAAGTCGCCAAGCAGATAAGCTAAATAGTATGCATGAGTCACTAGCAATCATACGATTCCTTTACGCTATAATCTTCGAAAGCCTACTACTTAAATAATCATTATTGTCACGGTTTATATCTATAATATATAAATAGTATACTATATCACATCATACTCTATCTACTTAGTGACATTAACTAAAGCTTATAATTATATTATATATAGAATGTATCAAGTATATATATATATCAGTATATAATAAAATTAAGTCAAGATTACATATTAATTATATATAGTATATCTTCGAGAAATCGGCAGGCGACGCCGTTATCCCATAACTATTATATATATATATATTATATAGTATATAGTATAATATATATATATATATATATATATATATATATATATATATATATATATATATATATATTTCCGATATATCGAATCTCCTTTTTATTGATATTCAATACATCAAATTTAATTAATACTTCTAGAGCAATTTAGATCCTGAAACTTTGTAAATATCTTCATTATTGTCTCCTTTAAATTCTGTGCTAGTTTCATAATCCTGATACGTTTAAATTTTAAGTTATTAACATTTTTGGTTCTACTAATCCGGTGAGAAAATTCCGACTAATATTAAGGAAGCCTAAGTTTATTAAGTTTCTTCAAATCATTCTATCTTTAAACTTACTTAAAAGACACATATAAATTATATATCTTTAAAATTACAAAACTTCATTTTTTGTTCTATATTAATTACATAATCTAAAGTGACTTTTGACTTATAATGAAGGGTCAAAGTTCACCATTTATTGAGAATTCAAAA
>JABUQX010081056.1:0-2500 GCA_015478945.1 Trachelipus rathkii | reverse complement strand
GTTGATTTGCAGAAGAAATTGATTTATTGGGAAAGACTTAGGTATAATAGCAAATATGTCATCAACATATCTCTTCCACAAGTAGACTTGCGAAAATAGGGGGGTAAGTGGAAGAAGCCTGGTTTCATAAAACTCCATGTAAATGTTAGCAATGATGGGGCTTAAGCTTCCTCCCATGCTGGCTCCAAAAATTTGTCGATAAATTTCTTTTAAAATCAACGATTTAACTCCTTCTTTCACAATAAATCAATTTCTTCTGCAAATCAACGATCTAACTCCTTCTATCACGTTTACTTTCGAAAGCCAGATAAATGAACACATACCTTTTCTGGATCTATTAATTACCCAAACAGGAACTCATTTAACCTATAAAGTATATCGTAAGCCAACTCAAAAAAATCAACTTCTCCATTATTACTCTTATCATCCCCCTTATATTAAAAATAATATAATGTTTAATATGTTCCTTAGGGCTTTTCATTATTGTGACCCCCAATTTTTACAACAAGAAATTAATTTTATATTTCAAACTTTCGCGAAATTAGCCTATCCCCAACATCTTATTAAAAGAAAACATAAACAAGCATATTCCAGTTTCCTGGGATTGAAGGAAAACTCTCCTCCTGATTTGGAAAATATCAAAGTGGTACCGTTTTCTCCGCCTCTTCTGGATCTTAAGTTTATGCTTAAGCAATTATTTAACATTAATTTGATCTTTAATTTCCTTGAGACTCTCTCACGCATCTTAGTCATTAACAATACTACTAAAAGAGAGGCTATGGGAGGTGTTTATCATATTCCGTGTGATATGTGCAATGAATCATATTATGGAGAAACGTTAAAGTCCTTGAAAATTAGAATCGACCAGCACAAGGGAGGAGTCAGAAGAGGGAATCAAAGCAGCGCAGTTTTTGGACACATGACCCGTGAAGACCATGTTATGAATTGGGATGGAGCATATTTTTTATTTCGGTCCAAAGATAAAAACTTAAATCAGATGATAGAATCATTTTTTATATCAACAAGAAATAATTTTAATTTGTCCGAAGGTTTTTTCAATTTTGATTCTATTACCAAAAAATTCATAAAAGATAGGAGTGAATCTTTAATATTGAATAAGTAATGAATAAGAAGAAAGAGAACGAGACGCCACCCTATAATTTTCTCTGTAACCTTTTTATACTGTGTTTTTATAGTAATTTTAAAATTGTTAAATTCTTTTTAGAAATTAGTTTTAGTTCTGAGGAGGGGACCGAGCTGTTTTAGGTCCCGAAACGTCAACTATCAGTAATTTTCATTTCATTAAAGTTTTTTAAAGTGGTTTTTAATTAATTGTTTTATTTAACTATAGAGTCTGAGTTGTTAAGAAGAGGACTCTAATCTTCTTTTTTTATTTTTTTAAATTTTATATAATATATATATATATATATATATATATATATATATATATATATATATATATATATATATATATATATATATATATATATATATATATATATATATATATATTATATATATATATATATATATATATATATATAGGAAAAGAAAGAGAATTGGGTAAACGAAAATCTCAGCATTGCATTTATTGTCAAAACCATAAACAATATGTGGTAAAAAAAAGACCATATTTGTCCTTATAGGTAAGTTCATTACCTTCAGAAATGCCTTAAATATTTTGCTTTTTTTTATTGTATCATATTTCCTATGATAAATAGTTTGCTATTTATTATTGTTATGCACTATTTCATATGGTAAATTGAGATATATGATACAATGCATGAGGAGGTATCAATTTAAAGGTTTACTCACCCTCTTAGAGAGAGAGAGAGATAGAGAGAGAGAGAGAGAGAGAAGAGAGAGATGAGAGAGAGAAGAGAGAGAGAGAGAGAGAGAGAGAGAGAGAGAGGAGAGAGTTATTGTATAGTATTTCATATGCTAAATTGAGATAAGAATTCTCCTGCTGCGCGAGTACATGAGTGAAACTAGCGAAGTGCGGGCATATAGAGAATACAATCCCGCCAGTCTCACTCTAATGGTTTACTCACCGTCTTAAAAAAGCTTGCAGCTATGAATGATCTTCTTATGAGGTGGATTAATTTTATTCTTTCTATAATACTCTCTCTCTCTCTCTCTCTCTCCATCTCTCTCTCTCTGTCTCTCTCCTCCCTCCTGCACGGGAATTCTACTCTCCTCTCTCTCTCTGTCCATATATATATATTATATAATATATATATATTATCGTATGAGAGTGACTGAGAGTGTTGATAAAAATTTTTCATGTGTTTTTGTTTTGAACAGAGTTTTTGAATATTTTTTCGCATTGTGTATTTATTTTAGTTTTTGAATATTTTTAAAAGTTATATACCGTGTGCTTTTTGTGGTCTTTTTGTTTAATGGATTTTGAATGTCCTTTTGTGTGTATGCCTTTATTTATTTATTATTTTTTTTTTTTTGTGTTTTTAAAATTTTATTGTAAATTTATAAACATCCAGTT
>JABUQX010081055.1:0-37534 GCA_015478945.1 Trachelipus rathkii | reverse complement strand
TTATTTTTGTAGACCATTTGTATAGTTCTGTAGATATGGGTTTTACTTGAATCAGTTTATCCGACTGTTTAGTTCAGCGGTTTAATTTTTTTTTTTTAAAACTTTTTTTAACACAGCGATTGCGCGCGTATGTCAAGCCATTGTAAGAGATCTTTCTATTTGTCCGTGTTTCATCAGTTATGTATCACAATATTTATTTTTTTTATTATTTTTTTTTTCACTTCAGTTGTTATATTCGCAAAAAGTTCTAACTCATTGTTCTTATTATATTTTTTACTTTTTATATTTTATATTTTATTATTTTATTTATTATTATTATTATTATTATTTTATGTATTTTATTATTATTATATATCATTATTATTAGTAAGTAGTATAGTATAGTAGTAGTATTAGTGGTAAAAGTAGTATGGAAATTTTTTAGATTTCAGAATTTATGTATTGTATTTATTTAATTCCTTTTTATATTTTTTAAGTTTGACAGTACACAGCTGCGACGATTGACTTTTAAGTCTAGTACATTTTTTCCTATTTGGATGGAGCGAGGTGAAAGGGGTTCTTGGAGGCTTGGCGTGAGAAATAGATTGTGCTTTGTTTTCTTCGATGTTCAGCGCAGCCTATTATCGAAGTTGTTTGCCTAAGAGCTGGGTGGTGCATTGTCTCTTGTTCTTTGGTTCTGCTATCGGTTCAATGCTTAACGATTGTACGCTTTGCAGCAGCCACAATCCTTGAACGGTTCTCGATTTTCGGTGAGGTCTGGGAGTTGATGGAACACAAATTTTCCTTCACTTTCGATCTGTTGGGTGGGTACGTAGATTTTTTGTTGAGGGTTGGTTGCCTCCAATGGGAAGATTAGATGGTCTCCCGTTTTCTGCAGAATTTGATATGTTTGAAAAGATCTTTCTTTTTCGCTCTTTTCGCTGCATCCCGAGAATCGGATTAGTTGTAGGCTACACAGTCCCTGTTGACACATTGCTATAGCTGTGTTACTTGACTGGGTTTGTTTTGCGGGGCGCTGCGTCTTTGGTACTCTTAGGCGTTTGAAGTTAGAGCTATGTCAGAGCTTGATTTTGACTCTCAGGATTCGAAATGGCAACTGGTTTCGGTTACGTATGCGAATTCATCTTATAATAAAGCTTTTCTTTCCTACAGTATTCTCTTAAATGGAATTTAATAAGAAGTTTAATCTTCACTGATATTTATTGCCAAGGATAATGATTAATTTTACAACTATCACTATTTAGCATTTAACAGAAAGTAACCGATTTTTTTTTTTTTTGCGATTAATTTGTTTTGTTTATGTATCTGACTCTAGATTAAGGGTTATTAGGGGGGGTCACTTATAGGGGGCGCATAGTATCCTAATCTATTGCAATCTGGGTCCACCACTTATTATTCTTTTGTCATGTTTTTAAATAGAAGATTTTTTTGGCCGGTTTGCAGAAGGGACTGAAATGTTATTTGCAGATTGCGATGTTGGGTATTGCAATTTTGCAATGTTGCAGGGTCATCCGGGATCACATTGGATGTCTAGGTTGAACACTTCAACTTATGCAATATGAATAATGACTTCCATTATGCGTGGGGGTTAATAGATGATTTCCTGTAGTGCTTTATTTAGGCATAGTATGGGACAATTGACAGAGATGGTTTGTAGCAATTAAGTAAAGGAGTAATTCTATGCACAAAACCGTTAGCAAATGATGAACAGCATATAAAATAAATAACAAATGAATGATGGAATTTCCTAATTAAAATGCTGTAAGGTAGTGAGGTCGGAGCGTGTAGATGATTACGCACTACTTCGCAGTGAGGTGTCAAAAGACTGATTCGAGTTACTGGCGGTATTGTCCCTTGGACATTTCCGCTTAATTGCCACTCTTTGTTCGGGTTATTTTTCTTTTGAGGGAAGAAAGAGATGCCAGACAATGAGTTTTTAAATACAATGCTTTAGGGTAAGTCGGATGGCCTTCACAGGGTTTTTTGAAGCAGGCTTCATTTTGTACTCCGGGCAATATATTAGCTCGATATTTACATCTTTGACATACTCTGTAATTAACAATTGCATGCTGTCTTCACAGGTATCCTATCGTATTCACCTAGATATGTATATAATTAATAGTAGATATTCATATAATATATATTATAATATTATATATACTATTGTAATATATATTATGAATATATATATATTTAAATATAGTATTATAGAATAGTGAGTAGACATCTTCACGGGCAGTACCTACTGAGGATGGAGTGTTAAGATATCGTATATAAATTATAGAATATATTGGATAGATATTTAGTTTTGTGTAGGATATATGTTTTATTATTATTATATAGATGATATTATAATGTAGATTGATTATATATATTAATATATATTAGATATATATTTATTTATTATGATATGTATTTATTTATTCCTTAATGATTTTTTTTTTAAGATATAGGTTTATAATTTAACGTGGATTATTTGATATATGTACAAAGGTTATTTGCTTTAAATCTATTTCAAAATTGCTCATATGTAGTAAATCTTATAGATTATTCTTATTATTTTATTAATTTATATTTATATTAAATATATATAATTTATATATTATCTTTTTAATATATAGTATATTTAATTATAAATATTATTTATAATTATATAATAATATAATTATATTAGTATCACCGACTCCTTCTATCCCACAATATTAAGGGGTCTCATTTTTATACCCAGTAGTTCTTGGCCAGATGGGGATATTGAGTTATATGTATTTACCTAACCATGTGGATTAGCAGTGGTCAATTTATTATGCTGTCTTTGAGTCAGGCTTCTGTTCCTGCTCACTCATTTTCGGATATTTTAGACCACCGAAGACGTTGTTTTGTAATCGTTCCGGTAAGCGTTGTTTCTATCGTTTATCCTAGACGCTATGGATTGAGCAGTTGTAATTTGTTATTGATTGATAGTCTGTTTGTTGCATGAAGTTAGATATGTTTTATTAGTTTGGTGGAAAGTATGGATTTTAGATGTATTCACCATTGACTAAATGTAATTTAGATTTACCAAAATCCCGTACGACGTCCATTGTGACTGTCAGTCGACACAATGTAAATCGTGTTATCTATGAAACTCTAGGATTGATATATAATACTGTATAAAGTATCATATTATGTATATTAATATATTTATGAATATATTTAATTATATTTATTCATTTTTATAGTTTGTGTTTGTATATCATGTTCAGATCTTTATATAGTTACCTTATCAGTGAATTTATTACGGTAATTTAATATTATTATATAATTATTTATATTTATTTATTATTATAGTATTATATTTATATTTTAGTGTGTGTGTTGTGTGTGTGTTGTGTTATTCGAGATAATGGTGATGATATAATCGTTATTCAGAATAGGTTTTTAGGGAAGATTTGAATAGGCGATGACGAGAATTAATGACTACGGCCCCTCATACGGTTATAAATTAATCAATGGTTGCAGTTTACAGCCAGAGTTTTGTTTTTTGTTTTTCGAATGTGGAGCATCCGAATCAGGTATGGAGCTTTAACTCTAATCAGTAATGTACGTTTTTAGTTTTACCTATTTAGGTTTACACGTTTTTCGGTCGAACCAATAAACGTGCCGGCAAGATCAGTTGTTCATTAACATCTGTTTGACTCGCCAACTTAGAAGTGGATTTTGAACTTAAGGAAGATTTATGACACGTGTTTATGAACCTTGTTTGACTTGAGAGGGTAGAGTCGTATGGAAGCATTAGTCATTAACCTTTCTTACGTATATTCTATTTATATTATATTAGTTATTGTTTTAATTTTTACAATGAATTTAATAATATTATTTTATTTTTATTCATATATCTCAGATTAATATATATTTATTATATAATTTACTTATATTATTATACTTATAGGTGTGTGTGTGTGTGTATTATAGTTAAAAGGTTATATCAACTTAAGTCCAATTGGTAAAATAATATGTTACTCTTATACTTTAATAAATATAAATAACTAAGACATTAAAATTTTTGTGTTTATGAACTCATTTGGCCTTTGTCTATCAGGAACTTTTAGGGTTGGTGTGGTGTGTATAATACATTATTTTGTAATTAGCGTAATAGCTCAAGAATTTTTTTATTTTTTATTTAGTTGGCTTATTAGATTTTATTTAATAATAAATATTTATATTTATATATATATTATTATTAATATATTATATATATAATTTATTTATTATATATATAAATCGTCGACCTATTAACAATTTCAAGTAATTTTAGGTTTCAAATATTCAACAAAAGCAATAATTAACTTTTGTCACGAAAAAGGATAATTTTTACAGTATTTTTCGATCATAATTTCAAGAAATTATAAACCATTGAGCATTATTTATAGCAATTACTCACAACACAAACAAACATAATACATTCTTTGCCCTCTGAGAAGAAAGTTTTTCTTTTTTAATAAGGAGTTCAAAATAGTGATCAGAATCGTCGACGAACCGTAAACAAACTAATTACAATCAAGATAATTGAGATTGCTATTGATATTATCTTATTAAGATTTTGATTGAATTTATTCATGAGATATGAAAACGTTTCCTTTTGGCAATTATGGCAAAATGGGATATAATATAGTAGTTATTCATATAAATATAATATATTTCATTTTATATATTTAGTATAAATATAAGTATATTATTATATTTATATATATATATATTATTATTTGACTATATATATTTATATATTATAATATATAATATATATAATAATATATATATAAATATATATATTCAGCCAAATTTGTTATAAAACTATCTGAAAATGTCCCCAAAACATTTCACGCTACGCCTTTTTCAGTTTTGAATTGATAAAATGACGTCATCAATTTTCCTTCTGTCTTTTTTCGTTCTGAGTGAACGTTTTCAAGTTCTTTTGAGGTGCAAGAGTTTTTCTTGTCTAAACTTTTTTTCCTTTTTCTAATATTCTATATATTATATTATTATAATATAATATTATATTATTTTTATTATTATTTATAAAATCATATATTTATTTAATTTTAATATTATATTTATTATTATATATATAATTATGTTATAATATTATATATAATTTAGAAATTATATCATATTAATAATTATTATTATTATATTATTATTAATTATATATTATTAATAATGTTGCTGTTAACGTCATATTATTATTTTCGAGACGTTTAATGTGACAAAGCTTTTAATTTTTTATATTTTCATTTATTTTTTTTATTTTCTCATCAGATGTAAAAAATCTTAAATTATTTCGATTCGTCGTTAAAAATATTTTATTTTTCAAATGACATTTCGAACTAAGGGGAAATGTTTTCTAATTATTTACTTTCGTTTCGTTAAGATATATAATATATAATGAATAATATAATAAGTATTTTAATAATTAATAATAATAATAATAATAATTTAATATATAATAATTATAATAATAGTTAATTAATAATATAATTTTTATAATATAATATATGATTAACGTTTCAAATTAAATACTCACTACTTATAATATTTCATATCCTCTAATGTAGTGTTGAAAATTAGTTCATCGTATATTTCTTTTCCATTCTTGTAATTGACCAAACTGTCTGAAAATAACGATATTTTCGCTGATTAAAGTGACCTCACACAGTGTTGTGGTTCTGATTCCTTGTTCATTTAAACTTTTCGAACGAATAACCGGAATTTTGTTGTTTTCTTTTTTTTTCCTATTTATATATATCAAAATATCGCAATCTCTTGTATATATATACTCTTATATTATTTTTATTCGAAATTAAAGATGTTTTTAGTGTGATATTTATTATTATTATTCAATATCTCAAGCCGCTAACTTCAAAAATTTCCTTAATATATTAAAATTTTCCCTTATTATTAGAATATTCAATACAACACTTTATATTTTTTTTATATAAGGTTTATGTTATTTTATTAAAATATTAATTTATTATGTTAATTAATTTTATTAGTTATTTTCTAATATATAATATCATTCACTGTTACAAAATTCCAATACTTTATTATGACATTATATATTTATATAATTTAAAAAATATTTCAATTTGAGAACCACTTTTCACTTTATCTACAATTAACATCATCAGTGAGGAATGAGTTGTCGAAAAATATAAGAATTTGTTAAAAAATTTTCTCGTTTCTTTTCTTAGGCGTTTTTCTTTGACCTTTCGATGGTACTGTCTCAGTTTGGTCGTCTTCTCGTTGCGTGTAATTTGTGTTAAAGTGAGACTCGGGTATCATTATAGATATTAACAATACTATGTCTCCTAAGGTGTGAAGTCGTATTCTACTTAATTATTGTATGACATTTAGTATATAGATATTATTTAAATATATATATATTATGTATGTTCATATTATTATTATAATATACTTTAATGTATATATAGTATATGTATTATTTATATTATTATTGAGTTATTATATTATATTAATATATAGTATATAGTATTTTATATTAAAGTGATACGCTCTTCACATATTAGGAAGACTCAGTATGTAATTCTATTATTGTTACATCCGTTCCTTACTTTATTACAGAACGATGAGGAGACGACCTCCAAAAACTTGGAGTGCAGTTTCAAATCGGGAAAGGTCAAAGAAAGCCGTAGAATAAGGACTTTGAGAATTTTTAAAAAATTTTTTTATAGTTTGTTTTATTGTAAAAAATTTTGCTGTGGAAGACTTTTGTAAATTTAGCTGGGATGGTGTGCACTTAATGGAATTATTTATAATTTAATTATATTATATATATATATTATATATTTTATTTTTAATTTTATAATTAAAATAAATATAATTCCATTTTTAAGTGCACATTCATCGCGTATTTAACAAAAGTCTTTCATCAGCAAAATTTTTTACATATACAAATCATAAAGAATTTTTTAAAGAAATTTCGTCCTTTTCTTAGGCTGTTTCCTTTGCTTTTCGATTTGTGCGAACTTGCTTCCAAGTTGGCGGTATCCATTTCACGTTTCGCATGTTTAATTGTAAAGGAGACGTCTGTAACATTAGCGATTTCATTACATTGTCTTTCCCTATGTGTGAGCGTTCACTTTTATTTATAATATTTATTTATGTTATAATAATATATTATTAGAATATATATAATATATATCGATTATTATAATTCGAATATAAATATATTTTCAATGATATTTTATTATATGATATATTATTATTTTATTATTATATTAGTATATATATAATATATATGTTGTGTTGGGTGTGTTGTGTGTTGTTGTGTGTTGTGTGTTTGGTGTGTGTTGTGTGTTGTGTGTGTGTGTGTGTGTGGTGTGTGTTGTGTGATGTGTTCTTATTGTGTGATGTATGTGTGTGGAACTTTGGATGTATTTTACCTTTTAATATTTTTTGTTGAAAAATTATTACTCGGTAATCGAATTTACTACTTCTCATAAACTGCGACGCCACACTAAGAAAACAAGTACACCTATCGAAGAACTTTATAGCAAATGTTTTTAACCATTTAAAAATCAATAATTTTTATATTTAGTTACCAACAATAATTGACTAAAATTATCTTCTGTGGCTAAAACTATTTCCTTATTTAATTACTTAAATGCTGAATTTACCCATGTTATTTTATTTAACAAACCTGTCTGCAATCTAACAATAAACGGGTCGTCTCATAAAGTAAGTTGTAATGGTGTTTTAGGGAGTTCTCTTTGGCTTTGTCGTCGTTTAGTTAAAATAATAAAGATAAAAAATGGAAAGAGAAAGAAAACAAAAAGAAAAAGAGTGTTGAAGCACACTCGTTTTAAAAGTCTTTCAAACTAATAAACTATTCTGCTGAAGTAAACAAAACATTTGAGTGTAATTCAGGCTCCGTTTAAAAAGTCTTCTTATTTTCGCTGACGTTCGTGATGATGATAATTAGGAAGATAATAATAATAATAATAATAATAATAATAATAATAATAATAATAATAATAATCCAATAATAATAATAATAATAATAATAATATATAATAACTAATAATAGTAATAATAAAATAAGGAGAAATATATTTTTAACTAAATTATTATTATTATCGTATATTATTATTATTATTTATTATTATAATTATTATTATTTATTATTAATTATTTTATCATTTTTATTATTATTTTAATTTATATTTTTATTTATTATTATTTTAATTATTATTATTATATTATTATTATTATTATTATTTGCACACGTTCAATAGTTTCAAAGGCTTTGTTTTGGTGCATTTCGATTCATGAATTTAAGTAGTAGCAAGGGGATATTGGAGGAAAAATGGGGAGGGTTTTCTGACCTTTTTGACGCGACCCTGTTTTTGAAGCTCGAATTGTACTGACCTGACCTTGTTTTGCCTTCACTTTTTTGGCTTGACCTTTTTTCGACCACCCTTTGGTCTTCCATGGGTCATTTTTTGGCCCACGGTATTTTTTGTGAAAACCCTAATTTTTTGGCAACCCTAATTTTTTCGGCAACCCTAATTTTTGGCAACCCTTCGAAGAAGGGGGGTTGCGCAACGGTTGCGCACAACTCCGTTGTACGTACCCACCTAATTGTTGCCAACCCTTTGGTCTTTCCATGGGTTATTTTTTGCCCACGGTAATTTTTGGCACCCCCGTTAGGGGCTTAGCCCTATTTTTTGATATGTCTTACCTTATTGACCATGGATAATTTCGGCTTGACCTTACCCATGAAATATACCATGGGTCTTTTTAGACCACGCTCATATTATATTGCCACTCGTGGGCCCACAGTTCACGATCTCTTTCCTACTTGAACGCATGTATGGATCTATTCTAACTAAATCATACACTCACACACAATCACGCAACGCCACACACACACACACATCACATATGCGAGCTGGGGTGGGGAGTGGCAGGCACAGGCTCATCTGGTGACACGTTATTAGCGGACGAGCATTCACGGTGAGGTGACACTTACATTTACCATAGAACTTACATTAAACTTATACACCGTACCAAACCCTGGAACCTTGGTCGCTTCCATGGGTCAATTTGACTCACTCGGTAATTTTTGTGTCCGTTGCTTTAGTGGCTAGGGGGGGTTAACTCATGCCGCGGAAATTTGCCCGGCCGGCCTTATATTTTTTTGCCACCGCACGTTTGACATTTAATTTTAATATTCATCTTTTATTATATTCGGACTTATTATTTTACTTATTTTTTTTCTTATTGACTCTTTATTTCCTATGAGAGAACAATCTATTTATTAAATATTTTATACTAATATATATATTATATTATATTATATTTATATAATATATCATTTATATATTATATATTATATATTTTTATTTATATAATATAATTATATATATATTATATTATATAATATATTATATATATATATTTTATATATATATAATAATATTTATATTTGCATATATTACTAATTTTATTACCATATAATATATATCTTGCCCGTCACATGAACAAATCTTTCTAAAATTGCACGCCCGTGTTTAAAAAGTTCCCCACCCCTGCGTGAGTGGCTTAGCCCTTTTTGATGTCTTAAACCTTGGCTTGACCGATGATATTGTCCGCTCTTTGGTTGGCCTACACCAAGTGGGTCAATTTGGCTCCACGCATTTTCTGCCACTGCGTGTCCCACCGTCATATTCCGCGCCTCATACGTCGCCACTCTTCCACAATCTCCTCTCCTTTGAACACCTACACACACACACAACAACACATACAAAAACACCAAACACACACACACACCTTACCAACTTATACCATACATTCACCATCAGTCCCTTTAAGCCTTAAGTACTTTGCACTTACTCTCCACTAATACACACGTACAAACACACGACCATCCTCTTGGTGCTTCCATGGGTCATGTTGGACCCCACCCTATTTTTGTCGGCCCTTTAGCGGCTAATAGCCATATTTTTTTCTATATCGTACTTTACCTTCTTTTGTCCTTGACCTTTTCTCCAAGCTGACAGATACTGCTGCGGTCGCTAATTTATTGATCCTACCCTGCTAATTTTGTCCCTTCTTTAGGGATCCTTTTCTGATGTCTTAAACTTGTTTTGACCATGATATTTTCGCCTCTCTTGACCTATTGCCACTGACATATACTCATGGCTCCAAGTTTGTGATAGATAGCTTTTGGCCCACTTCGTGCCCTCACCCGTTACATTATTTCGTTTCCTACTTTAAATAATGTATCTATTGATGTTCTATTAGTGTTCTATGAGTATTTGAATGAGTTGCCAGGTGGGATGCCAGGGTGAGTGACCAGAGTTGAGTGCCAACTGTGCCAAGTGCATGCCATGATGTCAGTGCCAAATGAGTTGCTACATATAGGCCTAAGTGAGTGCCACATTAGTGCCACGTGAGTGCCCACTTTTTTTCAAGGCCTTATTTCATAGCCTCCCGCCTGAGCCTAGAATAACGCCTAATTGGGTGATCTAACACGTTACGTGTTCACTAAAGGTATGAGGAAATGACTTTTCTCAGTCCAACCAAGATGTATATTAAATCTGATTTTAAGGTCATGACTTCCTACTTGATCGTTTCATTAATTTTAATATTACTTATATAGCAAAAAACTCCAATCGCCAATCAGAGATCTTCATTTTGAAGAGAATCCAGGTTGCGTAGGTATAATTCGAAGGTCTGGCCGTACATTGCACAGCCGACTGCACGTACCCACTCAGAAGCTCAAATTTGTTGCCATATTATATAGAATGATCTCTTTAGACCTATTAATTTATTAATATTTTGTGAACAAGTCATTTTTTACTCACTCTCTCTCTCATCTAATTAATATAATTATTAAATTAATACTTTTAAATTAAATAAATATATATTAAATATGATAATAGATATAGAGTTAAGATTTCTCAGTTACACGGATGATATAGATTTTTCCATTTTGAATGAATCAATAAGTATAATAGTTTTTATCTTTTCTGTAATTTCATTCATTATTTTATGAAGACATTCTTGCAGTAAAATGAATGTGAAGAGAAGAAATAGTTGATTTATCAGAGTGTGAATTAGCAACCTGAATAATTTTCAATCATTGCCTAACTGTAAGTTTTAAATATTTCTATTTTTTAAATTATTCATTGTGATAATTTGTGAGTTGTGCTTTCTGTACATAATAACTGTTCTTCCGGAGAAAGTGTTATTTTATTTAATTAGTTTTAGGTTTGTTATTGTATTTTTTAAAGCGTAGGACTTTCTTTACCTGCTTTTTAAATATCTGTTGATTACTGTATACTGGATTATTTATTTGATTGAATGTGAACTTCTCTCATTTGGCCTATTTATTTTTTGATATATCAACTTGTTTCTTGTATTTTGTTTATGGCAGACATGTATTTAATCTTGTATGCTAATACTAAAATAATAATTTTTGCGGTAAATGAATTACTTGTTTGAGTATCTTATTTGTTACATTAACTCTTTTTTATATGATTATAATACTAATAACTGTTACTTAATGAAAGCCATGTAGTGTTAAATATTGCATATGTTTATAAGAGTTGTCTAAGTAGAGGTTGAGCTCTATACAGTAGTAGAATTTAAGAGCATTATGGCATTTGTAGTATCTATACTTGAATTTTTTAGCTCTTTCGTAATTTTTAATCATTTGTTATATATTTTCGTGTCTTTAGATTTTAATCTATACTTTGATTTGGAGATGATATGACTAAACTCATATTGTAGTATTTATCATAGTTGAGATAAATCGTAATATATAATCTGTACTTACACACTTTACCATTTATTTTAGGCGCTTTCATTGCTTAAGCATGTATTTGATAATCAAGTAATAATCAATAGATAGGTAGAGTGATTTATATCTACACTTCATAGGGTTGTGGATAGTAATGGACTTTTAGTTTGTTTTACTGCTTCTTACTAGCTTTGTAAATCTATGTTTTTTTAACTGCTGATTTATTCAGGTGTATTTATTTACTGCTGATATTAAATCTTCACTTAATGTTTAGCATTTAAATATTAATTATATTATTATTTACATTAATAATACCTTTTAAAGCAGTGTAAATCAGTAAACTTAAATATGAGATATGATAATAGTTAGTTGATTTATTTATTAGGCGAGTTTTTTTTATGACTCTAAGAGCGCAGTGTTTATTGGTTTTTATGTTATATAGATAGATAACTTTTAGCTATGCTCTTATATTCTCCTGTGACCTCTCTACTGCTGTGATATTTTACTCCAGCTTGGCTCACTTGCTAGTTTTTCAATATGGCTTTCAAAGTCCGACTTATGTTTTTTATGACTTTTATAATCTTTAATTTAATATATTGTTATTGTTATTTACTATTTGTTGTGTGCCTTTTTCTCTTATTATTGTGTGATATTATTTTAGTTATTCTATTCTGTTCTATTGTAATTTAAGTAATTATTTGATTTCTTGTTTATTCCATTTTTAAAATTCGCATAATATGTATAAATTTCATATATTAATTTGTTGCCTATTGGTTTCGCAATTTATATAGTTTAGAATACTATACACTTTATCGACATACAGCACCTCTAACGCATCACACACACATTTAACACATACTGAGTACATAACAACATCATTACCACAACGTTAGCCAATAAATATAAAACACAGATTCACATATTGGAACTGCTTTCGAGTACCGACGCCTAATGGGCCGAGCGGATTTATTCGATTACCTTACACTTTACTAAGTGGGAGGGCATGGTGGACAGTATGCTACCACTTTATGAAAACACATGCGCGGTCACAGACATTCCACGAGCACCTCCGTTGAGGCGACGGATATAATAGTCCTATACCTTCTGACGTATCCACCTCTGGTGAGGCCGAGAGACTGAATCGTCTTACTTGCAGCTTATCGCACATTCACTATGGACACTTACATTTTTAACCCATAGCTGGCGCTATTACTACACTTTTAAGCGAGTTTTACATAAAAGATATACTTTAACAATTACCGAGAGTTTAGCTTGCTATACACACAACGGTAAAAAGGTTTTTACCTATCTATAACTTATCACATTGATCTTTGGTCTACTTTTATCCACTATACAACAGCACAGTCAGGATATTTACTTACATCATCGTATGTTATTATATCTATTCAGAAACATCAAATATAATCAACACACACATACAATTCAAACTCGTCGGCACACACGTTCGGTTAAACACACGAAGAGTCACTAAATATACTATTATATCACCACCAATCACGAAAAGATGTACAGTAACGTAATATAATTTTCCTATAAATAATCATGATGGTGTTTTTCTTCTTTAATAAAAAAAATGATTTATATTATTCAGTTCTTATCAATTATATTATATATATACTCTAATATAATTAATTATCATATAGGATTTTGTATTAATAAACTTTGTATTTCTGAATCAGAATCCAACCATTGCATCACTAAATGCTGATGAAGACATATTAATCTATTTAACAAATTACGTACAATTGGTTTTTGATTATATTGTTAAAAAATCTAGGGTACTATTGAGAAATTTTTAAGTATTTAAGATGTTGAACTTAATGTCGATACCCTATTTTAAATTTTTATCGAATTTTGATTAATTTACAATCTTATTCATAATTTTATTACGTATACTTTTAAAGCTATAGTTTTATCATTTTAATCGTATAGGTAGTCGATGTCAGACCTAAGCCACCCTCTACATTCACAGGCTGATTTACACGCTGTTTTTGTTATCTTATTGATCAATTTAACTGACTTGGGTTATATATTACATTTTCTATTAGCATCACGTTTCTATTTTTGCTTTGTTATAAGTAATCAATCATTATTTAAGTTGGTTAGATAAAGAGAGCAGTAATTACTCAAATTCATCACAACCTATTATCTTTAAACAATATCGAATTACATATTGATATATAATTAGTGATATTATTATATTTATGTTTCTAAATCTCAAACTGAAATATATTTCAATAGTTTTTTTATATATAATTTCGATTCTTTATTATTATTATTATTATTATTTAGTATTTTATTATATTGTGTTTATTATTAGACGCAATATTACATCTACGAGAAACACTAAATACCTCGCACTCTCTAGTTGGATACGGAAGCTGAGCGACGTTACGTACTCTGTTTGAAAATGTTGAGATAAGAGATTAGTTTTATAAGAGAAGATGCGATTTCCTAATTTAGGGAAATCATCCATAGCTCTTTTGCTAGCATTGAGAGGCGGTCAATTTAATAGCCTTCCTTTTCACGGTGTTTGTCAAAAGGTCGACTGAACGTAAGAGGTAGATAGATGTTCAGGAAGGATGAGCCTTGTTTGTGTAATTGTGGTCGTAAGCTAGGGCTCTTATTTTCTCAGCTAGTAGTTATGATGTAACCACCTGTAATAGTATTAAGGGAGAATTTTTTACGTGCGTGTGCATGGAGAATGTAAGGAATGAAGTTCGCTATTCGTAGTTTGACTGTGACCGGAGTAATGAGTCGCTAATTTTAGTTCGCTATCTTTCTATACTCACAGGAACAAATAGAGGTTAAATTATCTCCAGAATGAATGAGACATTGAAGTTAATATGTTGTTAGTTCTCTCTCTCTTATATGTAAAGTTATTATTGCAACTGGGCAATACGTTTGCTAGAGATCGAATAGATTCTGGTTGAGTACAGGGGGTAGAGGAGACTGCTCCCTTATCCATTGTAGCTATGTGATCTCACATTGCGTTCAAGGTACGAGCGCGCGGCACCCTTACAGTAAGTTTTCCGATAGTGTGAATAATGCGTATATCACTGGAGTGGGGATTTTGAATCTTCCTCATGCTAGCCGGCCCTCGAGCATCTGTCTAGAATGGAACCTATCGACCCTCTGACAGTCGGGTGTGGTGCAAGTTAACGTCTCTCCCGCGTTCCGCCCGCCCGCCTGTGCGAATGTACCTCTAGCTAGAGAAAGCGACAGTAATTTTTTGCGTCACGCAGTCGTCCTTGTAAGTGTGCCGGCAAGGCGCGGATTCTGTTCGCGTCTCTGCCCAAGCGGCCAGTGAGCCGTCGCGTAGTGGCACATTTTTTACCTCGGGCGCAGTACCATAGTAGAGTATATAAGTATATTAGAACAGCACATAACACGAACGCTACGTACCTCAGGGTACGAGTTTACACAACCGTCACACAACAACTTAAGGCGGACAATTACGGCATCGACCTTACTTATACGTACATTGCCACGTACAATTAATTGATATGAAGAGATTATTGTAATTTTTATTTATATAAAGTTACTTGATTTCTCATATATATATTCGAGTTTTTCAACTCATAAATATTTATAGTTAGTTTTTACTTTTCATTAGTAACCTTATTTTTATTTATTAATTTTAGTAAGATATATATCAATCTAGTACTTAACACTGAACAACGCACACAATACTAAAATCATTATGTTATATACACATATTACTATACTACTTAAACTAGGCACCCACCCACTCAGATAATTTGACCTCAACTTTTTGTATTGCTCAGCTTTTGATACTTGCCTATACTTTTTGATGCCTCGCTTTTAGATATGCTCACTGCAAATTTTTTTGATTGCCTCAGCTTTTTATGCCTCAACATTTGTTGCTCAACTTTTGATTGCCTCAACTTTTGATTATGCCTCACTTATTATAACTTTAGTTTATTAGGTACTTACAGCTATTCGGTGGTCTATATCTTTGAGTGACTTCATCATTTTCATATGATGTCATTTTTGTTATTATCAACCACCCTCATATATTTGTATTCGTTCTTGCATTGCTTGATAAGCACAGGAGCATCGGCATCTGCAGGCCACATGGTCCTGTGAAACAGCAATATGCCTATCCTACGCTCATCTCGAGTCATTTTGGATCTCAGTCTCTAGGATGGAACTCACCTGTCTACGACCTCCTCCTTTCGCACTGGCTCGTCTATATATCCCTTTTTTTTGGAAGAACCTCTAGCATCAGGAACTATATTCTGAGTGTGTGCCTTAACTGGTATAAGCAGATTTCCGCTGTGAACCTCATCACGACAAATATTACACAACTCTCACAGTCACTATTGCTTCACACGACGTAAATCTATATCTGCTGTGATTATCACAGTTGGCTATCAGAGCTATATTCGATTAGCCCAATTTACCGCTACCTGATATGTATTTGCTTAAGCATCACAGACTTTTACCTTACAAATATATTTATGCTGGTCTTCCTAATATGAACTCTACTTGGAAACATTACAATTACCTTCATATTGGAACAATTCTACCAATACTTATTTTCTACATCTACAGTACCTGTTGTCTCGCACACATATCCGACTTACTTTTAACATTATAAATAATTAATTTATATAATGATACGATTAAATCATTTGCTTAACTAACCCCTCTAATTTTAACATAACACCTATACGGTCACATTCTACATTTACTATCCAATACAAATTAATGTATATTTATATTCATAGCGATCTCTTACTCGTTATAAGTATTATATTAGTATATGATTTACTTGTTGTGTGCTTATAAGAAGTATCATTTAGACTAGATGAACTCTTCTATTGCAGGAACTGTCATCACGCTGTCAAGCGATCATGCTTCGCGGGCTTTTTCTCCCGGACCAGACCAGTACGACGGCATGTAATATATATGCAGCCTCTTCTCTTGGAGAGCATACGCTGGACCTTAGTCACCCAGGGGGCAGCGATATCTCTCTGTGAGATAGTGCGCCTGCGGCTCGAACGGCCGACCGGGCGGAAGGGACGCGCTCGAGAATACAGTCCACAGAGCGATAGTCCCACTCGTTCTTGCAACGATTTGGTTGACTCTCTCGCACTGCAGTTGGAGGCTGGAGGGACTCTATTGCTGAGGGCCACTCGGTAGACCGTTGATACGTCTTATGAAACATACTTAAGATTGTGAGCCAGATAGAATTTTCTTCCGACACTCACAACTCACAAGTAAAAGGATAATCAATTTGTTCTCTTTTTACTAATACATGGGTTTAAATCGTTTTATGATTTTGTGCACGATCTGTTCTTCTAGACATAAAAATTCTCCATCTACACTGACTTCCATTTCAGATCGAATTCACAATACATAAATATTAAATCATAATCTCTTCTCATATTTTGTATCGTGGGTTCTCATGGATATTATTAATTTTTTTCGACTGTTTCGGTATTTAGGCTTCATTAAAATTTGCACTCGACTCATTCTTACATCCTCTTTACACGGATTATCTAAATTTTGGCCTAAACTATATGCCCTTTTACCTCGATCAGGTTTTGAATTGACTTGCACACACTTGTTTACAAGGGTACCAAGTTGTTATCGTTTGAAATAATTACTCGGATCCTTCTGCCCTGGGAGAAATTATTGGCTTATAATCGCCCGGGTTACAAAAAGCATTATCCTAAATTTAGGCTAAAGTAGTTAGTTCAACACATTTTACAGAGAAGGTCAGTTTTCGTATATCTTAAGAGTGGGTATTATAGATTGAATTGAAGTTATCTCTTTGGAACTGGCTTCAGGGTATCAAGATAATTAGATAATTATAATAATGATTTAATAATTAAATTCAATTAATGTTAAATAATGATAGCATAAAAGAAAAAATTCAATTTATTTATTTTTAAAATGAATATTGAATTGAAGTTACTGCTTTACAACGGTTCAGGGTATCAAGATAAATGTAGTAGATAATTTTTAAAGATTATATTATTTAAATAAAACTGATATATTTTATTAATAATACATTGTTTATAATGTTAGCAGAGGTAAAGACTTTTAATTTTGTTTATTTTCTATACTTTATATACTATGGCTAATTGATGTAAATGCAAGTAAGTTACAATAGATTACCAAAATGTTGTCTTTGATTTGCGGATTGAATTGTTACTGCTTTGGAACTGGTCTTCAGGGTATCACGATAAATGTATAGAAATCTTTAAATTGTATTTGTATATATGTTATTTACGTAAAATCTCATACATGTCTCTTTGTTACTTTCCTAGACAAATTTTTAAATTTTAGTAAAATGTACCTCATAAAAGCTTGATAGTTATTAAAATCTTTTCTAATACTGGAAACTACCATTAGAAATCTTTAAATTGTATTTCATCAGACTCAATGATGCCCTCATTTAGATATTCCTTGAATATTTCCCCATTCTTATAGACTAATTTTTGAACTGACATTATCCATTTAAGGAGAGACGCCACCCTATAAACCCGAACTTTTTGAAAGCAAAAGAAAATTTTCAATTTTTTTTATTATCATCTAAATTAGTTGAAAAATTCCTCCTGCACATCATGGTGTGATTGTTTTGGTGAATTTCTAAATTTTCTTTATAGATACAGAAATTTATTTAAGTTGGTGTCGAATTAAAAAATTTCAATTCCAGGTTGTAGTTCAAAAAATGCTTTGTTTACAATTATAGTAAATCTAATTTTTTTAATTACGCAATTTTCAACCCAGGCCTCAGCTTTTACTGTCAAATAAATGGTGCTAGAGCCGGAGCCGGAGCCGGAGCCGGAGCCTTTGTGTAAATTTTTTCAAGAAATATTATTTAAGGCGAGAAATTTAATGCCAGAAAACCTGCTGAACAATTTTAAAATAATGCAGAAACCTTAGTCGGAGCCATGGACGGAGCCGGAGTCGGATTCGGAGTCGGAGACGGAACCGGAGTTGAAGTCAAAGTCGAATACGGATCTTGGATGTTAATTTTGAAATATTGCAGAAACCTTAGTCGGAGAAGGAGTCTGTATCGGAATTAGAGTCGGAGCCGGATCCTGGATAAAAACTTTTTTTCAAGAAATATTTTTTTAGGTGAAAAATTTATTGCCGGACGACTTGCTGAACAATTTTCAAATTTTGCAAAACCCTTAGTAGGAGCCGGAGCCGGTTCCTGGATATAAATTTTATATAAGAAATTTTTTTAGGTGAAAAGTTTATAGCCAGAAGATTTGCTGGGCAATTTTAAATATTGGAGGCACCTTAGTAGGAGCCGGAGTCAGAGTGGGAGTCAAAACCAGATCCTGGTTATAAATTTTTTCAAGAAATATTTTTTTGGTTTAAGGCTTGCTGAAAGCGTTGAAATATCTTTAAAATTAAAGATTATATACGAATTCCTGTTTTTGAAAATAAATCCCTCCCTCCCAAAAAATTAGGATTTTTTTTCAAAATTTTTAAATATATAATGGTTATTAAAAAAACGTTTTCTTTTAAGAGATTGATATATATCTGAAACTTATGAAACTGTCTGCCCTTAATTCCTGTTTCGTGGCAAGAGCTATGTGATGATTTGTTAGGACTTTGTACAAGAGTATATTCATACATCAGAAATCCCTATGATATTTTTCTTCTCGGATTTCGGATTTCTGACAATATCTTTGTATATTTAAACCAAAATATTTATTTCAATTAAAAAACGTCAATTTAGAGAACACCTAAAAACGCTTGGAATAAGAATTTCTTCCTTTGTTGCATGTTTTGAAAATAATCTCGCAGTATCACCGAGATGATAGACTACCGAGTGTTTTTTTTCAGTATGACTGAAGAATTAACGTTAATTAAAAACTTCAATTTTAGATTTTACAAAAATAATTTCAAATGGTGGAATTTAGGAAAAATATATATATTTAAGAAGTTTATAAATTTGAAATGTGAAATTTAAAGAAAAGGCGTGTAATACTTAGAAGTTAAAATTGTATGTTATATAAAACAGAAGGCAGATTGTATTCAACACTAATGAAGTAGATTTGGCTATATAAAATACAAATATTTGAAATTTGCATTGAAAAAAACTTCAATTTTAGGAACACGCCTGACACTTTAACAAATTTCGCATTTCTGCTTTTGGAATTGCATTGTCAATGAAGGACATACTTTTTCAGAATGCTGAAGAAATCCGTTAATAAATTCAATTTTAGGATATACCAAAATAGATTCAAATGTATGAGAATTTAGGAACAATCGTACGGTTAGAGGTCTAAATTTGGAATGTGAAAAGTTTAAGAAAACAATGTTTTAGGAGTTAAATTTTTTTAGTAAAGAACAGGTGACTTTAACAAACGTTAATGCATAGAATTTTGGAGAGTATTTAAGACAAATATTAAAATTCATTAAAAAACGTCAGTTTTTAGGACACCTAAAACAATTAGTTTAGATTGTCTATTTACTGCTATTTTAGTAGAGAGTGATTCAAATGAAAGACACATTATAATTTTCATTGCGGACAGATCGTTAAAAAACTCAATTTTTAAGATTTTACCAAACTTAATTTCAAAACGGATTTGCCAAATTTGGAAAAATACCGTTAGCTTTCTAAGAGTTTTCAATTTGCAATGTGCAAAAAGTTAAGAAAAAGCACTGTAAATATTAGAAGTCAAGAAAATTTTTTATTAAAAAAACAGGTTATTCCAGCCACATACGAATTTTGCTATAATAAAAACGAATACAATATTAGAAATCTTACATTAAAACAAAACGTATCAATCTTAAATGACACACTAAACATTACACAATTCATTATGCCTGCTTTTTGAATTGCATTTCAATAAACAAATCATATTTTGACAAATTCTTAATGTATCTCAAATAAATTTCGAATTTTACACACACCAAAAATGAATTTCAAATGTTGAAATTTCGAAAAATACCTTCTTTAGTAGAGTTTTATAAATTTTGCCAAATGTGCAAAGTTCTAAAAGAACAAAACAGCGTAATTTTCATAGACACAATTAAATTCTTCTTTATACTAAAACAAACGGACTTACTTCAACAACAACACTATGACAAACTATTCTACGGCTAACTCTAAAAACAAAATATCATGCAATTTCATCTAAAAACAAACGTCAATATAGAAGCGCCACACCTCCCAAAACAATACTAAATTCTCTTTTCTGCTTTTTTTGAAATTACATTCAGGAAACACAACAGTAGTTATTTTTTTCTCATGCTGAAAATTATCCTGTCTCAAAAACTCGATATTGTTAAAAGGAATGTTTACCGAGGAGAAATATTTTGTTCAAACAATTGTTAGAAAGATTAGAGGAGAAGGTCTGCTAGCAGAGAACAGGAAGAATATATAAAGAGTATCTAATTTGTAATGTGACGCTCTCTACGCAAGCAAGACGTACTCTTTTTAGGAGGGGAGTTATATTTCTTTATATAGGTAAGACAGGTTTTTTCAAACAATAAATGACTTAATTTTATTATATAAAAAACAATATTGTAGAAATTTTTAACATTACAGAACTTGTCAAGTTTAACACCACACACAGCTGATTAATAAAATCTGCTTGTTTGCTGGCATTATGTGAAATGAGCACTGATCAATGAATACATACAAGATTTTTATAAAATGCGGTGGAATACCGTTGAGAACAGGCTTCGCTTTTGTAAGAGCATTAGCCAACAAACTAAGATGTGTCGAAAATGTGAGACTTAAGGCGCAAAGAAAGTCGTAAGCCTTATTACAAGACGTCTAGCGACAAAGCCATATGTGGGTACGATGCGGTGCCTTGAAAAAAAACGCGTTCATATATCTACCAGGAAGGTTAACTGTATTTTATTCTAAACATACAGTTTGTATTACACCAAGATAATATACTCAATTTCTGCACATAAACGTGTAATAAAACGTTATATATTATATAATAAATGCGTATCCTTATCATTTCTTTCCTCAAAGACATTATTATATTCTCGTCTCTTTGTGCGTTCACTTTGATTGCATATATAATGACCTTACTTATATTTTTCTGCCTATCGCTACTCTCATATCAGTTAAAAGCTCATTTATTAGATTAACCAATAATAATTTCAAGATTGAATATTTAGAAAAAATTACTTTTTATAAAGAATTTCTTAGAATTTGTAATTAGTGAAAGTTAAGTTAAAAATGTACATTATTTTTACACCTACAGGCACATAGTCTTTGGCAGAACAGTACCAAAATATTTTTATCCTAATACAATATCATCAATATGTAAAATTTCATTAAAAAATATCAATTTAAGACACCTTTCTAACTCTCATAAATTCATTTTTCTGTATGATTTTGATAATATTAGCATTTCACTTTGAAAAGCATTATTTTTTTAAAATGTTCTAAAGTATCAATTTTTTAATTAAAAATAGATTGACAGGCAAATTACATTACAAGTCCCACATTAAAATTGATTCCTTCACAGCTACGAGTTAACTCAGAATATTTAATTCTAAGTGGGTGAAAATTAATGCAAAGAGAAGCCAATAATTTTTGGAAGTTAAAATTTGTTCTCTCATTAATAAGTTAGGAATATTTTGGCAAACTAGATCCAAATACTATACGCTAATGATCAGTCACAAAATGTCATTAATATAGAACGAAACGCTCGCTTTATAGAGACAACCTACACGTATTTCTGGATAGAGCAATCTCTCTCGGCATTTGATAGAACTCTTCATGAGCGTACTGATTGGTTTCATGCTCGAAGAATACGTGTATAAGAAACTCAATATTTAGAGAGAAGTTACCAATAATTTTCTAAGTATGTCTGTAAATATTGAGGTAAATACGTACTTAGAGGTAGGTAGATGTAGAGGTGTAATGTGAAACATGTAAAGAACGACGCCGTAATTAGTCATATTAAAAGGTTCTAAAGTTTTTTATCCTTAGAACAGTATTACAAAACTGAAGGGAAACTTTGGTGATGATCTAACACAAATATTTTGATGTCATTAAAAAAGAACGTCCGAATAGTTAGGACACCCTAGAAACTGACTTAATAAATTCACTTATTCCTCAGTTCTCTCTCGTGTGCGTATTCTCCATTAATATCTAATCTTAATCGATGTGTGAAAATTGCCTTACAGTTTTAGAAGTATATCTCCACAGATTAATCTTCAATGTGGAATTATAAAGGAGAAAATTTACTTTTAGAGTAGTAAATAGATGTGATAATAGTGAAATCTTAGAAAAAGCGTAATTTTTTTACAGTTAAATTATATATTAATTAACCAACAGATTTTTTCACAATAATGAAAAAATGATCGCTTGGTATTATTAAAAAAAGATACCTCTGACATTTCTAAACAACGTCAATTTAAGCGACACCCTAAAATAGGATGTAAATCTCTCTTATTCAGACTTTCTATGCAAAGTTATTGATATGCATTTCAATGAAATATTTTGTCTTTAGATGATGAAATAACCGCCTTAAAAACTCAGAATGTATAAGATTACAAAATATTTCAAATGTTGAAAAGATTGAAGAAAAATAGTACTTACGTAAGATCTAACCGTTGTAATGGGAAATCTTAAGACAAAGCGTAATTTAGAGAGTTAAAAATTTTTTATTAAAACAGGTGTTTCAACAAACTATAAATTTTGGTATATAAAAAAACAAATATTGAAATTTGCTTAAAAAAAGCTCAATTTAAGACACCTAAACTAATTAATAATTTCTCAGCTTTTTGAAATTGAATAAAACAATGAAGAAATTATTTTTTCAATTGTTGACATTACCGTTACAAAAACTCAATTTTTCAAAGATCTTACAAAAAATAATTTAAATGTTGAAATTTAGGTAAATCGTACTTTTTAAGAGTTCTAATGTTGTAATGTGAAAATTTACACGTACATAGTATATTAGAATTATAATTTCTGTATAAACTAAAACGAGTTTTCACAACTAATGACACATAATTTTGTTATAAAAACAAATATTTGAAATTTCATTAAAATAGTCAATTATAAGACACCTAAATTAATTAATAAATTCTCCTTTTCTGCTTTTTGAATTGCATTTCAATGAAACACATTATATCTTCAGACAGTTTCAGCACGGGGCGATAAAATTTTAAGTTTTGTTCATCATTTTATATCTTGAAAATCATGACAAAAAATATGTACTTATTTCAAGTTACTTTTGGTTTCTGACTAGCCCTACTTTATTCTAGTGGATATGAGACTTTATATAGAATCAGTTTGTTATACTAAATGACAGATTGATATATAAAAACAAGATTGACAATTCTCATTACAAACGTCACTATTAAGGAACCTAAAAACAGTAATAGAGTTCACTCGCAGCTGTTTTTGAAGCATTGCATTCAATGAAACATCTCTATTTGCTCAAATGCTGAAACAGCTACCTTAAAAACGTCAATTTGTAAGATTATACAATGAATAATTATCAAATGTTGACCGAATTAGGACAAGATGATACGTATAAGAGTCCGTAATTGTCATGTGAAAATATTAGAAAGGGCGTAATTTTAGAAAAGTATATAAGTTTTTGTAAAAAAAACAGGGTTTTCACAACTAATGAAAAGCTATTTAGGCATATTAAAACAAATCATTGAAGTATTTCATTAAAGGAATGTCAATTTTAGAACTTACAACTATTAATAAAATTCGTTTATATGTTCTCACGACATGTAGCAATTTCAATGAAAATTATTTTTTCAATGCTGACAATACCGTTAACAACTCAATTTCAAGAAGAAATTGCAATAATTTAGTATATTTTAAATTTAGGAATAAATCGTACTTTTAAGAATTCCTCAAAGTATAGTCAACTCTGACATCAGTTGATGTGCGTAAGTTTTCACTTTAGGAAGTTAAACAATTTTATAAATATAAAAACAGAATTTAACAACTAATGAAATATTTGTTATTATAAAAACAAATATTGAATTTCTAACAAAAAGTCAATTAAGACAGACCTAAACTATTTAATAATTCGCTATTCATGTTTTTGAAATTGGACATTTCTGAGCAAAGCCTAGTAATTTTCAAATGCTGGAAATACGTTAAAAAACTTCATTATTAGAAATTACCAAAAATTCAAAAAAATGTTGAAATTTAGGAAAATCGGTACTTATTTAAGATTTCTAAATTTGTATGTGAAAATTAGCAAAAGCGTAATTTTTAGAAGTTAAAATTTCTTTATAAACAGGGTTTTGGCCGCTGAGGAATATTTTGGTATAAGTCTCGATATTGAAATTTCATAAAAAACGTCAATGTGAAAAACTAAATTAATTAATAAAATTCGCTTTTCTGCTCTTTTAAATTGTTTCAATGGAACACATTATGTTTTCAAATGCTGACAATAATACGTTAAAAACTCAGATTTTAAGATTACAAATAATTTCAAATGGTTGAACATTGTACTAAAACTGTTTAAGAGTTTCTAATTTTGTAATGTGAACAATATTAAGCAAAAAGTATTTTAGAATTAATTTTTTAATGTAAAACAGTTTTCACAACTATGAAATATTTGTATATAAAAACAATATGGTGAAATTCATTAAAGAACGTCACTATAGACGTTGAGCCCGGAGAGTGTTCCTTCTTTTTCGCATTTTTTCTTTTAGTTTCAATGGAAACATTATTTTTTCAATGCTGAAAATTACGTTAAAACTCAATTTTAAGATTAACCAAATAATTTTAATAGTGAAATAATAAAATGTACATTTAAGTTCTAAATTTGTAATGTTGAAAATTTAAGAAAAAGCCGTGATTTTAGAAGTTAATATTTTGTTATTAAAACAGGTATTCACAACTATGAAATATTTGATATATAAACAAAATATTGAGAATTTATTAAAAAAAGAGTATCAATTGTAGAGAACCCTAACTACTTTATTAATTCGCTTTTTTCGACTTCTTGAAACTTGCTTTCACATGACAAAATTTAATTTTCAATGCTGTAAATCCCCATCAACACACTCCATTACAGAATTACCTAACTTTCAAATGTTGGAGAATTTAGGAAAAACTCTCGTCTTTTAATGAGTTCTCATTTTAAATGTGAAACAGTTTAGAAAAGCGTAATTCCGAAGTTAATCTTTTTTATATAACCGCGGTTCACAACTAATGAAATAGGTGGTATATAATGCCCCAAATAATGAAATTGTCATTTAAAAAAAGTCATTTAAGACACCTAAAAAATATTAAATAAATTTGCTTTTTGCTTTTGAAATTGCGATTTTCAATGATACACATTGGATTTTTTCAATCTGAAATAACGTTAAAGAACATCAATTTTAAAGAATTACCAAATATGTCAAATGTTGGAAATCTTAGGAAAAAAATAGTTATGATATAAAGTTCCTATAATAGTGTTAATGTGGAAAATTTAGGCAGAAGCCAGGGAATCTTAGAAGTTAAAATTTTCCTTTATACACCAGATTTTAACAACACAATTATAGAAATCCTTTGGTTTTACAAAAAAAGTATTGAAATTTCATTAAGAAAATTAGTCAAATTGAAAGACACCTTAAAACACATTTAAAAAAATTCTACTTTTGCTGCTTTTTTAAAATTGGATTTCAATGAACAGACTTAAGTTTTCAAAGCTAAGAATACCGTTAAAATCAATTTTAGATTTAACAAATAATGTAAATAATGTTGACACCTTTACGAACTGTGAGCGTATGTTAGATGTTCTAAATTTGTTAATGGAAATTTAGAAAACGGCGTAATGTCTTAGAGCTTAACCATTTCTTTATGTAACAGTTTTCACAACAGCTAGATGAAAATATTTGGGCATATAAAAAACAACCTATCAGAAATATTCATTAAGAAAACGTAACTCTTGAGACACTAAAACTTATTAATAATGCTAGCACTTTCTGCTTATTTAAAATATGATTATACACTATAATACACATTTTTTTTTTAAAATGCGGACAAACAGTCGTGAAAACACTGCAACTTTTAAGATTGACAAACTAATTTAACTTGGGTAGAACAATAACCGTTATTGAAATCGTCTTAACGAGTTCCTAAATTTGATAATGTGAATTTAAGAACCTAAGATCGTAATTTTCGCAAGAACTAATTTTTTATTAAACAAAGATTCCAAATGTATCGATAATATTAAGCTTTCTAATCCAAAAGAAGCAGATCACTTTAAGAACGACATTGAAGACACCCTGAAGAAACTTAATAAATTCAACTTTCTGAACTTTGAAGATTTCATTCAATGCAAACACATCTTTGTTTCAATGCTGAAAAGTACCGTTAAAAAACTCAATTTTAGGAATGATTTTAAAAATTATTTCAAATGTTAAATTTTAGAAGAACGATCTTCAGAGTTCCTAAATTATGTTAATGGGAAAAATTTAGAAAAAGAGTATTTTAGAAGTTCAATCTTTTTTATTAAAAAAGGTATTTCACAAAAAACTTTGAATAAATTTGGTATTTTAAATCAATATTGAAATTTCATTACAAAAAACGTCAATTTAAGGACACTAAAACTATTTAATAATCAACTTTTCTGATATTAGACAAGATAGAAATTATCAATGCCAACATTATTTTTATCAAACTCGCTGAACAATAAACGTTAAAACTAATCGTTAGTGTTTATGAGGTGAATTCACTTTCCTTGAAGTCTTAAAATAAAATACGGAATTAGTGAAATTTCTAATTTGTAATGGGAAAATTTCAAAGGAAAAAAACCGAAATTTGATAAGTGTGAAATATTTTTATTAAAAAACAGGTTTTCAACAAAATTAAATTTATTACCAATTGTGTCAAGGAAACATTTAGGTATGAATAAATGATCATAAAATAAGTAAAACGTCTACATAATGAATTAATAATTCTTCTATTCTGACATTTTTAAAATATGGCATTTTCAATGAAATAATAATCAAACACATTATTATTTTTTCAAATTGCTTGAAGAAGAAATACAGATAATCAATTCTGATATTTGAGGGTTAACAAAGTATCTACAAATGTTGAAGATTAGAGATAAAATCCACCAGAGATATCGAGTTCTAAAATTTGTAATGTGAAATTAAAAAAAAAGCGTAATTTAGCAAGTATAATTTTTATATAGAACAGGTTATGTTCACAAGCTAAAATGCAAATAATTTAGGGTATATATAAAATAAAGCAAATAATTATTAGAAAAATTCAATCTTCGATAAAAAGACGTCAATATTAAGACACACTAAATAAATATTAATTCAATGTTTGCTTCGGACTTGAAAATAGGGTTTCGAATAGAAACACAGAAAATCTGGTATGGTATTTAAGATGACTGAAAATTAGCGTTAAAAAACCCAATTTAAAGAAATTTTAACACAAATAATTTCAAATGTTGTAAGAAATTTAGGAGAAAAAATCGTACTTACAGAGTTCTAAATTGTAGAATGTTGAAAATTTCTAAAGTCAAAAAGACGTAATTTTAGTAGTTAAAATATGTATTTGATATAAAAACAGTTTTCGAGGTCAACTAATGAATATGTTGTAAAGTAAGAGAAAACAAATATTGAAACTGTGATTCAATATTCAACATACGTACAAATTAATAAGAACACCTAAAATATATTAATAAATCGTCTTTATCTAGCTTTTGAAATTGCGTAATTTTCAATGAAATACTTGTTTTTATCAAATGATGAATAATAACCGTATAAAAAACTCGTAATGCTATAAGATTACAAAATAATTGATCAGATGGTTGAAATTTTTAGAAGAAATTCGATCTTTTAAGTATTCTAATTTGATAATGATGGGAAAAGATATTAAAAGAGGAAAAGAGATTTCTTAATAGATATCCAAAGTTTTACTTATATAAAGCAAGTTTTTCAAAACTAATGCAATAATTTCATAATATAATAAGTTAAGTAATAATAATCAGTTATTGTAATATTATCAGAACTAGTATAATCAAATAGTGGGATTAATTAAAGCTAAAAAGGTATTTTAAACCTGTTAAAGAACGGAATATCATATAGAAGCATTAATGACGAGACATGTATATTTTTTATTGATTTTTTCACTTCAAATGCTAACATAATACGCGTAATAAAAACGTCAAATTTTAAGAACCATAACTCCAAAAACAATCTCATGAAGTGTGTGTAAATTTCGGAAAAAATCAGTACTTGCTTAAGAGTTTTAAATTATGCATGTGAAAATATAGTAAAAATACGTAAAATAAAAAGTTAACATTTTGTATTAAAACAGGTTTTACAAATACCAATGAAATAATATGTTTAGAGCTATAAATACAACAATCATATAGTAGAAAAATTATCATTAACTACTTCAATTTAAGAAACACTGCAAATATTTACACAAAATTCTACTTCATCGCTCGTCACCTTTTAATTTGGAGAAGCTATAGGTTTCAGGACATGTTTACAAATGTAGAGATCCTGAACTTGAATTTTTTATAACAATATGCTATAAATGTTACCGCTCTCAGAAAAAGTGAGTTATACAACATTAAATACAAATAATCTCTCAGAAGCTTGCACTTGAAAATCATACTCTCAGCCGGAGATTTCTTAAATTTGCTAGATAGTGGAAAATTTTAAGAAAAAAGACGTAATTATCATAGGAAGTCTCGAAAAGGTTTTATTGGAAAAAACAGGTTATAGTAGATAGTGGCGCACAATATTGCCTGATTGAAGAGGCACAAATTAGAAGGATTTCAAACCCTAAACTAACAAATGAAAGGATTATTTAAAGCATAAAACATACGTATAAATAACGACTTCGGTTCTTTTTGCTGTTTCCAGATAGGTCAGGGTTCATGAATACACAACCATTCATTTTTTGGTTACATATGCTTTAAACAATATCTCTCGGTTACATAACTGGATCTTTATTTAATGTTTTCACAAAATTTTATTAATGATTAAAATATATAATAAAGAGAGAAAACATACATTTTCCTTTTATATGCTTTTAATTTATAGAACAATAACGATCAAAATTAATATGAAAACCCAGATAGCGTTAATTGTAAGCAAGATTAAATTTGTATTAATAATAGAGTTCTCTCAGACATCATAGGACCAATATTGGCCCTCTCATAATTTAACAATATTATGAGAATTTACATTTAAAAACTAGTCAATCTAAGTACACCTGCAGCAAAGTGTTCATTTCAACAAAATTCGCTGTATTAATGAGCTATTAGAGGTGTGGTAATTGGCGATCTTGGAATGAAAATCTCGACCTAACTCTCGTTATTTTCCAACAGTGAGACCTCGCACAGATTATCGATTAAATACCTCCAACTTCTTAAAGATCTCTCTCTCACGACACTCATTGTCATATGTTGACAGATTTGACTCGGTAGCTTTTAAGAGTGTTATAAATTGCAATGTAGATATCCAAATCTATGGAGAAACATAAAGCGTTGCTTAATTTAGAAGATTGAACGTATGTTTTGTAGCAGAAAAGGATTTACTATATATTATGCGTTATTTGGATATAATAAATTCACAGATTAGATTACGTGTCGATATGAAAACAGATCTCATATGCGGAAATAACGTAACCGATCAATACTAATCTAATTATTGAGAAGATAAAAAGAAAAGCAATATTTACAATGTAAACAGCAGTCGCTCTTATTATTCAGAAATGACTGAAGAATACCTCGATGATACCATCGGCTACATCAATTTTAAGATTAATGAGAAAATCACTACTTTAAGAGTTCTTATAATTAGTAGGGTATCATGTGAGAATAATATTCAAGAAAAATGTTTATATCATATTAGTCAGGTCAAAGAGACAGAAGTATTTACATACTGAGCACAAATATTTGGTTTCAAAAAAAAAATATTGAATATGTCATAAAATATACACAGTCAATTTAAGAACCTAAGAAGAATATTAGCTGAATATTACACTTCTTCTGCTTTTATAGTTATTATTTTAATACGACATCGATTATTTATCTAAAAGTAGCGGGAAAAGTACGTTTAAAAACTTAAGTTTTAAGAAATGTGAAGAGGAAACATTGTCAATGTTGAATTTAGGAAGAATTTATATATGAAGTTGGAAAACTTGACCAGATGATAAACGATTAGATCTCTACTAGACATGAAAAGTTATCTAAATCTTTTATATTAAAACAATTGTTTATCACACCTAATAAAGATATCGTATTTTTTAATATAAACAATACTACTTGAAAATATTTCCGTCTCACAGGTATACACTTAAATTTAATGTAACACCTAAGACAGACTTTGAACCAAAATTGGCTTCTGGGTGCGTTTTCGAATATTGCGCGTGTCCATGAAAATCACATTAAAACAGCACGATAGGTTGCTTCAAAATTTTATTCATCACTTCTTAAATTTTCCAGTATGATAAATTAAATATTCAACTCTACAATTCTAATATCAATTTTTACTGTAGATGACCACCTAATCCCTATATAGCGATACGCATAATGCTGTAGTGTAGTTTCTCATATCCACTTGCTCAGTCTCGCAGGAACTCTTTCATCAAGTAAAACGACTTTGGCCTACTACACTTTCTCTAAATTCCTAAGATACTTAACACCACTTTCTCGATCACAACATAGTATTTTTTACTTACTAGCTAATTGAACGACCTACATTTTTGGTGATATCATTCAATAATACTGACACACAATCATAGTAGTTAAATATATATACATTACCAACATCCATTCTAAGAGATTTATGACGTCTAGCTCTGTCGCACTCGAAGAGATACAAGGATATTGTTCGCTCGATTTTGTCCTGTGTTTGAATGCCTACATAGAATTACATACTTACCTCCCTTTCTGACACATTAGCTTACAAGTATGACTAATCTAAATGCACAGTGTACAGCTCTCACTATTATTCTATGAGCATATGTAATCCAAAATATTTCAACGTAGTTGAAAAGTTCGGTGAAAAAAATCGTACTATTATAAGTTTATGGCAAATTTATCAACCAATATGAAGAACAATATAAGTCAAGCATACAGCGCCCAGATATGTATTATCAGAGTAGAAATCTCCTTAGGATTATTTTTTAGATAGAGCAAGATTAGCCTGTGCTTTCTGAGTCGTAAATAAATCGGAGTAACTAATAATTCGTACAATTAATCAGTAACAACAACAATTATTGGTATATATTTAAAAATTCATTAACCGCTAATGTACCACAGTTTGTAACCGACACCAATTTAAAGAATCTATTACATAAAAATATATATGTGCCTAACCAAAAAAGATGCGATCAATTTGGAGACATATCTTTCTTAAAAGCGAATATATTATATATGACATAATATAGTTCGTCATAAGATATCTGTTAGAGAGGGTTTCGCATAAGCAATTCGTAAACAACAGATTACATAGGTACTATTATAGGAAAAATCGCTACTTTCTCAAGAGGCTTCGTAATATTTATCGTAAATATGTACAATTTATACAGAAAGCCGTTATCACTATTTATAAGTGTGTATGATAAATTGATTTGTAGGTTAAATACGAAGATTTCTCACTTTCAATTCTATCACATAATCATAAGTACCATTTATCAGGTCATCCCCCGATATATCAGATAAAACTGCTCAGATTTATCTAATTGATTTAGTTATATTAAAAACGACGTACAATTATAAGAGTTACCTAAACTAACTATATAAACGATATATGGATTTTTGTGGTTTTGGTAATTCTATGTCAACATGAAGAAAAATCCTATATATTTCATTACATTGTGTCTAGAATCTACTCCGTAAAACCCCTAATATATTAATTGTTATATTCAACGTGAATTACGAACCATTATGTGTGAAATACTATGACGGTAATTAAACAAGTCTCGTTAAATATTTCTAGAGAGGTCTGTAATTGTTTGTATATAATGTCGATAAGGTATTACAATGACATGATAAGCGACTAATTTAATATAAGAAAGATCTATTTAATATTATTCTTTTATAATACCAGTTTTTTCATTCTAATTATTTCCAATGCAATTAAATATTGATTATACTATTTAATTTAATGTTATAGTTTGATTACGTTTACCAAAAAATTATTTGAAGACATTTGGTTTACATAATATCGGTCAAGAATGGAGAAATACCGACCAACTTCCTCTAATAGATAAAGTAATCTCTCTTTAACTCTCTTATCTCCATTCACATTATCACTGAACAAATGCTTATATTATTATATACATAATAGTCTTTAAAAATGTTCACACCTATTATACGCTTCATGTGTGAAGTTACATTGGCTACAACTAAGCATCTGGTTATGACCATTTCGGGTTAACACACTCTTACTTTTTATTTATATTTATTTTATTATAACTTATTATTTATATAAGGTTTATAAATGATCCATTCAAAATAAATTTATAAAGGAAATAAATAGGGATAATTTAGAAAGTGTTAAAATTATTTATATATTAAAAACAATTAACTTATACTGCGTTAAATTAAAATATTTGGTGAATAGAATAAAAACGCTACCTAATGAGAAATTACCTATTAAAAAGTCCAATTAAAACTAAAAATTTTAAGTTAAGCAATTACGCTTTTCTGGTTTTTAGAAATTGCGATTTCAATGAATAAACAAGTAATTATAATTAATTATTTTCAAAATGTCATTTCCGTATACCTGTTTTTGCAACCACTTTTATTTCTGCGAACTCATAAAATGTTAATTATTAGATAAAAAGTTTGGAACAATTTTTTTGTTTTTCAGATCGCAGAAGGTGGATAGTTTTAATTATAAGATTAAGAAACCAAGAAAAAAAAAATAAATTTTATTACAATGATATAAGCACTCTTTATGAGTTACAGGGTGAGTAAGTAATTTAATAAAATAACTAAATATATGTTAGCAAGTTTATATGAATGCCGAATAAAAAGATAACTTGTACTACTGTAACTATTGTCATATCAATTCAAGATTAAAGTGCGAGTGGCTTTGTCGCACACACTGAGTAAACGACAGTAATAATAAGATATTCTTGTGTGTTTGACTATTTAGAAGATTGTACATATTCACAGAAAGCAGACATTCACTCTCTCTATTCAAAAATTCTACTTAGTAACATGATACCAGATATACAAAGAATAACTCAAATTTTTAAGATTTTATGAACGCCAAAGCTCTGTACTTTTAAGAAGTTCTAAGATTTTAGTAAATAATGTTGATAATTAATAAAAAAGAATATTATTTCTAAAGGTTAAATATTTTTATAATCCTAATAAAACAAGGTATTCACAACAATGAAATATACTATTAAGTGAACCCCAGTATAAGGTAGAATATATAGTAAAACAAATATTGATATATATTTCATAGAAACACGTCAGTTAAGATACAAAGGTTTACTTTTTAAAAGACTTTCACTTTTATGTCATTTTTTAAATTTATTCATATTGGTTGATGGCATAATTCGTTCTCCTAAAATGATAGAAAATACGTAAATAATTACGAGGATGTTAAGAATATACCAAATAATTTCAATTGATATTGATAATGTTTATGAGGATAATAGATATGAAGCTTTTAAGAGTTATTATAAATTGCATATATGTTTAAGATTCCTCTATCGAGCAAAGCGTAATATTTTAGATATGGATTCAGAACTCATCTTTATAATTAAAACAATAGGGTTTTGGACCAATCACTTAAAAGAATAGGTTCGAGTTATAGAGTTAATAAAAACCAACTATTTAAAATTTCGAATTTTAAACAAAATTTCCATTTCAGTATCATCTTAAAATACTATTTATAACATAAAATTCGCTTTTCTGTTTTTGAACTTTGCATTCATGAAAAAATAATCAAGTTGGCATTTTATTCAATATATGCTAATAAAATTCAATGTATAAAAATCAAATTTTCATTATTAAGATTATACAAATAATTTCAAATGTTGAAAATTTAGGAAAAATTGTACTATTTTGCTAAGATGCTTATAATTTGTAAAGGGTGAAAATTTATGTGGAGAAAATGTTTATTATTAAATCGTTTTTGATGTCAAAACAGGATTTTTAAATTAATAATAATATAATATTTAGTAATATAATAAAATATAATATAAAAGAATATTGAGGATATTTCATTAAAAAAACGCAATTTAGTAACACTCCATGAAACTATTAACAGAGAATTCGCTTATTCTAGCTTTTAGAAAATTGGGCATAATTCATTAAAGCCAGTCATTTAGTTCATATGTCTTCAAGATAATCCGCTTAAAATGCTCATATTTATTATAGACATGGAACAAATAATTTCTAAATTGTATGAAATTATAAAGGAGATAATTAATATAGTAGTTAAGAAGTATTTTATAATTTAAAGCAGTTATGCCGCAAATTATATAAAGAGAAACCCGTATTCAGAGATAAATAAAATATTTTAAAATATATTATAAAATCAGTATTACAACATTTCTAGACAGATATATTAGTGTTATTTTACAAAAATATTTTTGATTTGGATAAATTAACAATTAAAACTGTCAATTAATAGAACAACTCCTAGCGAAAACTTAATAACATGATATTGCTTGTTCTTATTGCTGCTTTTATAGTAATATTTGATTTCATATGTAAAATATCATGTTATATTATTCAATAATAGTGCTACTAACTAGCCAATGTAGTAAAGCTTAGATCTCTATAAAGAATTGACCAAATATCTTCACGATAGATATGACATCCTCTATTCACCGCCGGACTATAAATTAGATACCTATTATAGTGTCATATAATAAACTTTATGTAATATGTGTAAATTTTGTGCACAGGAATATAAGCGCTGAATTTAAATAAGTTATAATCAAAAATATAGATCTACTATACAAAAAATAGTTTTACTTTTACAAATTAATATGATGTAGACAGTATGGTCTTAATTAAATAGTATATATGTCACATTAGAATATCTCATATAAATCAACATCTCTCACATTTAAAGTAACACTCTATGATCATTTATTACCTTAATATAGCTGTTACCTACTTTTGGTCTTCTTATTCCATAACTATGATTACTTTTTTACAAAGACATTAAACTAATTTTACCCACACATAAAAATTGAGTCTTTCTAAATAGGACCTCTTCACCTCAATCTCAAAAATTCTCTACATATAAAAAATCTGAAATTATTTTATAATAATAACAACACAATATAAAATATAAATCATTTTCTAATATAGAGCGTTAATGTATTTACTATTTGGTACATTTATTAATTGTCATTTTTAATAGTTTTATAAATAGTTTCAATATTCAATTAATTTAATTCAATTATAATAAATTAAGACTTGTATTAATTAGTAGTCTATAAAATTGTATCAATCTAAACTATTAATTATCTAATTAATATAATAGTTAATATTCTATCAAATGAAAGTTCTAACATTCCAATAGTATATAATTTTAATTATACTTGTAAATAGTCTGCGATCGAGATGAATAATGGAATGTTCCGATTGTGATATGAACCATGTGTCTACTATACAAATGTATATTACATGATATCTAAATAAAAATATAAATAATGAATTATTAATGATAATCTCTAATACAACGTAAAATATCATCTTATTCAAAAATATATAGTACTATATGAACCCTTTCTCTCTGCATATGACATAATCAGAGAAAACACATCAGTTCTTTCCTAAATTATACTACAACATAAACCATATCACGCTCAGTCAAACTCAATTTAAGAAAATTAACTCAAAATCATATTTCAAAATGTTGATATTTTATGTGATAAAATGAATAGTTATCTCTTTATATAGAAGTTCTTATTCTGTTTGTATTATGAAAGACAAATTTTAAAATAGAAAAGAAATGAGTAAATTTGATAGTTTTTTAGTTATAGTTTTTTATTTGAAAAACTATTTTTGTCAATATTTGAAGTAGAATATATGTATTTAGGTATTATATTAATTAAACTATATATGAATTATTTCAATTAAAATAAACGTACATTATAGTGACACTATAAAATAAATTAATTAAAGTTCTTTCAATTTATCTGCTTTTTGAAATATATGCATTATTTTTATTAGCTATATATATAATATAGATTATATTTTCATATGACTGAACAGTGAAACCTATAAACTTCTCAAATTTTATGATATTATCATAAATATAATTTTCAAATGTTTAGATAAATTTTAGGTTATAATAGATATTTTTCTTTATAAGAACGATAACAAATATATGGTTGAAGTGTGAATTTAATAGAATATACCGCGAGATAAACATTTAGACTATGACAGTCCTTATGTCTGCCAACAGGTATTATTTTCATATATGTTTTATAAAGAAAATTCGTTATATAAAATAACAATTAAACATAATACTTTCACTAATCTTAAGGTATGTTATGTTTAATTTTTTTATCATTACTATCTTTCTTTTCTATTATTATCAACATTTTAAATTACGTGTTAAGTTTTCTACGTGATAAAGACTCATTTTGTATTATCAATTGCATAATATTCCCTGATTATTAGAAAGAAAGTCAATTTTATAGATTTTCAGCAAAAATGGTCAAAGTGAATTCTCTAGAAAATCCTTACTTTTAAGTAAGAGTATTGCTCAAATATTTGCAATGTGTGAGGAAATAGATTTATAAATTACTCTTTT
>JABUQX010081053.1:0-15000 GCA_015478945.1 Trachelipus rathkii | reverse complement strand
ACTTATTTAATTATAGATGATAAAGTTACTTAATAATATTTTATCAATAATATATTGTATGTTGTATTAAATATATTTTTGTTTGTTAAAAGATGTAAAACTATGGTGTTTTATTTTTAGATGAATTACCAGAGTTTAAACGAACCGTTTTGGAAGTGATGCCAGCCCTAATGGAAGAACAGGCGTCTTTAGATTTCTTCAATAATTTAATTATTGTTATTTATGAGGAATACAGAAAATAATAATAGATTAGTTTTATTTTAACCCCCCACATCTTTTAATTAAAAGTCTTAAAAAATTGTTTAATGGATTCAAGTTTAAAGTGTTATAAAAAGGATTTTATCCTACGCGTTATATTATACTGAATATTATAAGAAATTTAGTAATATTTTTGATTCAATATTTATATATATCATCTGCGTAACTTTCGCAAACCAGTCAATGGCAACCTCCATAATGACTCTTCCTTTTCTTCCATTCATTTGCACTTTTCTTCATACAACAATTAATGCCATATTTATTATTAGCATATATATTATATATATATAAATATATATATACTATATATATATAGATATATATATATAATATTATATATATATATATATATTAATATATATATAATATATATTATATATATAAGGTAGTGTCAGAAAATATCTGAACAATTAGCGATTAATCTTTATATCTTGCAATCACTGTAATAAGAGCGTGTTGTGAGAAATGTGTGCGCAGACATGTAAGAACATGTATCAGCAACGTACGACAGTGCTGAGCATGGGTCCGTGTTTACAATTCAGTTTCCTTTGAGTCACTATCGCTGTGTGTTGTTGAAAGTGGTTAATCAGGAATGGCCATTTGAGCAGAGGAGAACAAAACATTAAATTCGGTCAAATTACGAAAATCGCTTACAGAAACATTCAATCTGAAAAAGGAGGTGTGAAGTGATGAATCATTAACGCGGAAGCCCCGAGTTTACGAGTGACATACGCGCTTTAAAGAAGGGCTGGATTCGCTGGAAGATGATGAGCGTGTCGGCAAACCATCAACAGTGCCATAATGGTTACACCATTGCTAGAATACGGGAGATAATCATCGATGATGTTGCCAATAATGTCGGGATTTCTCATGGCAGTTGTCACGCAATCCTCGCACAAGACTTGAACATGCAACGCATATGTACGCACCTTGTCCAAAGATTCCTCACCCAGGGGCAGTGTGAAGAGCAGGCCTACATAAGCCGAGAGCTCATTGTTGTGGATCGAGGATTATTGAATAGGGTAATAACTGACTATTTGACCTGTATACGACCCTCAAACGAAGCGTTAGACCTCTGGGTGGAAATCGAGTTCACCAGGAAAACAAAAGAACCGAGCAGATTATTCAATGGGAAAAGTCAAGCTGGATATCTTCTTTAACGTTAAATGTCTCGTGCACTTTGAATTCATATCTCAGGGTCGTAGATTTACTAAATATACGTACATTGATATTATCCATCGTTTTCGTGACGCAATTCGACGCAAACGCCCTGATATTTGGAAATGAAAATTAGGTGTTGCACCATAACAATGCCCCAGCACATTGTTCACTCCTGGTCTCTGAATATATGATGAGCAGCCACGCACCTGTGCTTTCTCAACCTCCTTCCTCACCAGATTTGGCTCTAGATGACTTCTATCTTTTTCTCGCATGAAAGATCTGTCAAAAGAGTGACGATTTCAGTCAGCAAAAAAAATTCAAAGTGCTACAACGCGTGTTTTGAAATAGGTAACAAAAGATGGCTTACAGAGATGTTTTAAAGAGTGTTAAGAGCGCTGGCATAAGTGTGCGACAGCCGAACGAAGGTGATTTAAAGGTGGCATTGTGTTTTATTTTGTATCAACTAAGATAATAAAGTTTAGCTATAAGTTCCGGTATTCTCTCTCTCTCTCTCTCTCTCTCTCTCTCTCTCTCTCTCTCTCTCTTCTCTCTCTCTCTCTCTCTCTCTCTCTCTCTCTCTCTCTCTCTCTCTCTCTCTCTCTCTCTCTCTCTCTCTCTCTCTCTCTCTCTCATCTCTCTCTCTCTCTCTGCATCCCTCTTTCTTTCTTTTTTGTGTGTCTCTCTCTTCTCTCTCTCTCTCTCTCTCTCTCTCTCTCTCTCTCTCTCTCTCTCTATATATATATATATATATATATATATATATATATATATATATATATATATATATATATATATATATATAATCTATTCGTAATCAAACTTCCTTGATCTTATCAATATTAACTTCCATCAGGTAACTCTATTTTCTTCGATCATTTCAATTTCCTTTCACACCTCCACCCAATTTATTACGAAGATATTTTCTTCAAGAAACCTCTTCATTCACTCTCCCTTCAACCCACACATTTCTTAATCCTATTTATAAAAAGCCTATTATAAAAAAAAAAGACTCATGTCCATTATCTGCTTCCAATTAAGCTTAAGTCAATTTTTTTTTTATAACTTACGTTATCGGACAAAATGTGCCAGAGCGCGCATGGTGATAGAAGCATGTTTTTATTTTTTTAAACAATGCAAAGTGAAGTAAATTATAAATATAATAATAAATTACTTAAGTAAGGTTATGTTGAGTTACGGTAGTTTCATAGATTTAAACTTTTTTTTTTAATAATTTTAAAGGTTTGAAGCTCTTTTATTACAATAGTTTAAATTTAACTCTACACAGTTTTGCTTGACTTTTAAGAAATGTGTTCGAATCAATGCAATCGATATGTATATGGATGAGGAGGCACGTAACAGACATGAGTACAAAAAAAATTTTAACCTCACATATAGAATATATGTCTATCGTTGTCTTTAAACTTTTCCTAAATTTTAGTATTAAAATAATTTATAAAAATTCCCTCAAGAAACCGAAACACCGCTGTAGTGTTTCAGAGTGTGTATTAATAACTACACAACACAATGTCATCCACAAAAGATCTCTTACTGGAAGATATTATAAGTAAATAAATTTTAAATTATATATTATATATTATATGTAATTATGTAATAAATTATATCAACTGACGAAACGAATTTTCTCTGAAATGAAAGAGTAGATATTGTATTGTCAAGTACAAGAAGGTCAGCCAAAAAACAAAATCTTTGATTTGAGCATAACTCTCTCTCTCTCTCTCTCTCTCTCTCTCTCTCTCTCTCTCTCTCTCTCTCTCTCTTCTCTCTCTCTCTCTCTCTCCTCCTCCTCCTCCTCTTCCTCCTCCTCCTCCTCCTCCTTAGTCTATTAGTCTATTTATTCTCTCTTCACTATTCTTTGTAGCCATTGCTAAATCCATCTCCATAATGAACAAGATTGGCATTCAAATAATGACAAATATTGAGTTAATCCCGCCAAAAACCTTTCTTTAAAGAAAAGAAAAAAAGCAAAATCATTTTTTTTAAAGAATAAAGAATAACCATAGGAACTCTTTCTCTTTCTTTAAATCAAGAATCGCTTTCCAAGAATCTCGAATCTTATTCCATGAATCTTTATAGGGGGGATGGGGGGGGGGTAATTGTGTAAAGGAGGGACACGAAAAAAAAACATAGTTTTTCTTTAACAAGAAGACAAGCAATTGCTTAATTCGTTTCTTTCTAATTGGAGAAATGTCTCAAGGTGGACCATAAGGAAGACTTTAGTAGAACCTTTGGAATTTCTTAAGGGAGACCTTTGGAACATCTTAAGGGGGACCTTATGGAGGAGGACCACCATTACGTTTCTTTTTGTTTTGCGATTACAAACAAAATGTTTACAGTTATTACAAATTAGGATCATTTGTTTTTCTTAATGTTTGTTTTCTTTTTTTATTTTTGTGTATCTATGTATGTAAGTATGTATGTATGTAATTTATGTTCCTATTAATATATTTGTCTGTTGGTCTTCCATTATCTCTCTATATCTATCCAAATTTCTCTATATATGAATGTCTATATTTATTGATCTATATTATAAATTTGTATATACATACACACCCATTTATATATATATATATATATATATATATATATATTATATATATATATTTTTTTTATATATTTAAAAATATATATATATATATACACACATATATATATATATATATATATATATATATATATATATATATATATATATATATATTTATATAAATGAATGTTTTTAGTGTATGTGTCAATATTCATTGCCACACTAAAAAAACTGCATTAAATTTTAAACTTTGATAGCCACAATACATTTCGTTTCATGAGTCGAGTACAATCGTTATAAGTATATTAATTTTTTAAAGGAAAGATAGAATAAAAGCTAAAAAATAGAGGTAGGTAGGGATTGAGGGAGGGAGGAATGGATGGGAAGAGAGAGGAAAACAGAAATTGGGAGGGAGGATGAGAGAGATGGAATGAGAGATAGAAAGGGAGAGAGGGAGAAAGAGATAGTGAAAGAGGGAGAGAGACTTTTACCTATGTTTTTTATTCTTTTATTAAACAATAAAATGGTTTTGGATAGTGCAAGATGAAATTTATAAAGAAATAGATAGATAGATAGATAGATAGATAGATAGATAGATAGATAGATAGATAGATAGATAGATAGATAGATAGATAGATAGATAGATAGATAGATAGATAGATAGATAGATAGATAGATATATAGATAGATAGATAGATAGAGAAGAACAGCTACTGTAGACATAAGGCAACTGTTAAAATAGATAAATAAATATCAGAATGAAAAGGCTTTGAGAGACGTTCGAGAAATTGAATAAGGTCCTAATGTCACCAGATTTGATCAACCTTAATAAGAGATATGTTTATGAGACGTGAGAGGTCGGTCATTTAGAGGGAGCAAAAATATCTGGTTACTATATTTATAGCATCATAAGCAGATCTACTGAGGTACTGTTTTCCCTTTCAATTCGTAGGAGAAACAGTTGTTTTTTTGCTGTGTTGGTTGAAGCAAGAAAGAAAAGAGTTTTAAAAAATACTGCAAATACTAAAGTTGCTATGAAAGTGAGTGATGAAAGTCCGTTGGTTGACACTGGAATGAAATAAACCTTGGTAGAAAATTTTAACTACATTCTAGCGAGCTTATATATACGTTTACAGTAGAAATAAAGCTAAAATCCTATGTGTATTTTAAACTTTATTAAACACATTGGTAATGTTCTGATAAAAAAAAAATGCAAAAACGCATTAAAATGGAACTGAGAAGTTTGATAAACTTAAAAAAAAGTCGTTAGGATGAAATTAAGTTTAAAAATATGAAAGAGTACCCTAATGGTGGTAAATCGCTTAGATCTGAAGTTAGTGAAAGTTTGTGGCTTGCAAGGGAAATTGCTTTCTTCTTCTTCTTCTTCTTTTTCTTCTTCTTCTTCTTCTTCTTCTTCTTCTTCTTCTTCTTCTTCTTCTTCTTCTTCTTCTTCTTCTTCTTCTTCTTCTTCTTCTTCTTCTTCTTCTTCTTCTGTGCAAGCAGTTTCTGACATATAACATTTATATCTAATAAGATGTTGCAATAATATATAATAAGAAAATGTTCATAAACCTCTTAATACTTTTAGCTTTTACTTTTACACCTTTCGCCAAATAATCTTTGTTTGCTCTCTTGAATTCTCTCTTCGTCAATGTTTCCCCTTTGTTCCTGTTTTAGGTTATTGCACCCTCCTAACTCTTACATTCCCTTGTCTCTCTCTCTCTCTCTCTCTCTCTCTCTCTCTCTCTCTCCTCTCTCTCTCTCTCTCTCTCTCCTCTCTCTTTTCTCTCTCTCCTCTCTCTCTCTCTCTCTCTCTCTCTCCTCTCTCTCAGTCTCTCTCTCTCTTCTCCTCTCTCTCTCTCTCTCTCTCTCTCTCCTCTCTCCTTAATATACTTCCTTCCTTCCTTTCTTCCTTTCTTCCTTCGTACGAGCTCTCTCTCTCTCTCTCTCTCATCTCTCTCTCGTCTCTCTCTCTCTCTCTCTCTCTCTCTCTCTCTCTCTCTCTCTCTCTCTCTCTCTAATATAAATTATTTCCTTTCCTTTCTTGTATTCTAAATCGTACGAGCTCTCTCTCTATCTCTCTCAAACACACACACACATACACACATAATCACACGCACACACCTATATAAACATACACACATACTGTATATATATCCGCCTTTACTTCGCGCCGTACGAGTGAGTTTTGCTCTCATCATCCCATTGCATTATAATGACCCGTCGAACATAAAGGCCTCAGTTGTTCCATTAAGAAACACAAAGCCTAGGCAAAGCCTCCAAGAGAAGTGGACGACATGTTTAATAAACTAGAAAGAAAGAGCAAAGATTGTATTTACCAAATAAAAGTTTTAACGTCCTCGCATTTAGAACCTAAATTGCTTTAAATGTTTTTTTAAAATATTTGAACAACTTGTAAAGAACATTTCAAAAATTACTGTTAATTTATAATAAGTTTATAAGATATTATGGAATATAACTTGTTTTATTATAATAACTTAAATATATAGCTTGTTTTATTACATTATTATAAGACGATGCCTCGCTTTTTAAGATACAATAGTTTTATTTATAGATATTATTTAATATGACTCGTTTTATTATAATATATTATAAGATGTAACATAATTATATTTACATTTAACTATTTTTAAATAGTTATAAGTAACTAGAAGCTATCCTATTATAACACAATTTATAATTTTCATTTTTTTAAAGATATAATTTATTATTTGTTTTGTTTTAAGGAGTGTAAGGTATAACTTCTGTTGCATTACGTTAAAATATATAACTTGTTTTCCTATAATTTATTATTTTTTCTGCTTAATTGAGAGATATTATAAAGTATAACTTGCTTAATCATAAGATATATCTTGTTTTATCATAAAATATTATAAGATATATCGATTTATCAAAGGATATTGAAAAGTAAGCCTTGTTTTATCATAATAAATTATAAAATATTACTTATTTAATTATAAGATGATAAGTTAATTAATAATATATTATAATAACTTGTTTTATAATAATATATAATTTGTTTTGTTAAAAGATGTTAAAAGGTATGCTTGTTTTATTTTTATATGATTTTATAATACTATTTTATAATTATAAGATATAACATACTAATTATCTGAACATCCTCTTTAGATTTCTTCAAATAATTTAATTATTTAAACTACTTACAGAGGAAATACAGATATTATAATAGATTAGTTAACCAATCTTTTAAAAGTCTTATAAAATTGTTAAATGGATTAAAAGTTTAAAAAGTGGTTATTAAAAGGATTTTATCCTACGCATTATATTATATTGAATTGAAATTTAGTAATATTTTTATTCAATATTTATATATATCATTTGAGTAAGTTTCGCAAACCAGTCAATAGCAACCTCCATACTTCTATAAGACTTTACTAAAACCTTTTTCACATCGAATTTGCTTTTTAGGAAACATTTAAAGATAAGACAAAAAAAATTTAATCCTCAACCTCAGTGGTACCGAACAAATACCAACATATTCGTTGCGGTTCACAAATTATTTACGACCTGAGAAAGTTAATATTTGGAACGTCGGAGTAAGCATTTTTCATCGCTATAATTGCTTTCTAGTATTCATCTAGACAAAAATTTAGAAGTTATCTTGTTATTGTTTAACAACAACCAGCGTAGTATACCGAAATGGTCTCAGAATATAACAATCACGCAAGAAATACAGCAAAATGTCAAAGCGCCAAAAAATAATAGTCAGAAAGAAGAAAAACTAAAGAACTATGAGAAAGCAGATGTAGAGATCCAGAGTACAGATGTAGAGGTTCTGGAGTGTTTTACGAAACAAAGTGAGATGTCAACTAAGGTTGCTTACAAACTTCAGTAACATATTTTAATTTTGAAAAATATGGCGGACCCTTTGTTGAAATGCTCTTATTCCAGAGTCGCATTAAGAAAGCAGTCATTCTAAAATAATTATTCACACCCCAAGGAATGGAATCAAGAACAGGACAAAAAACAAATACACAGAATTATCCTCATATCGTTGGTATTCAAATTACGAACTACAAAAGTGTTCGACCTATTTCGAGTAAGAATGTTCGATACGTATCGGAAATTAAGTGTGGTACAGGGTAATGCTACGGATATGACGTTTAAATTAAACAAAAGATTGTTAATGCCCTGTAGGGGCCAAACTAGGCTAGGAATCATATATTCTAAGAAAGGAATATAAAATGATATGGGCTAGTAGAGTAATCACGTTTCTATATTGGACCATCTTGGGAGGACGGTATACACAATAAACTGAAGTAGAAAGAATGGTTGTTCATACCATGTATCTCCTGCATTCCGTGTGATTCTATGCTAAGGTGGTACACAATAATGAATTATACTCATGGACCAGATTGCTCTTATAACTTTTTTTAATAAAAAATTTCACTTAAGGTATATATAAACCGTGGTTTATTAAGTAATTAAGTGGTTTATTGAAAACATAAATTTTTGATACAAATTTCTTAAATAAATATGATATTTAAAATCGTGAGAGCTTAGCTAAAAATCACTCAAGAAAAAGGTTAATGGTAGAATAGGAATATATTATAAAATAACCTAATTGCAGATCAACTACAAACACATGCAAGAGATAAATTAAGATATCGTAGCTGGGGTACCGCAACACACTGCATACGCATTAGGTCCATGCATACCGTAAGACTTTGAAAATAGTTTTTTTATATTAGGTCTACTGCGGGTATTTATTATTATATTAAGTTTTTTTTCTTTTTATTTCTTTACCGCATTTTCGTTTTATTATACCTACGAGATATATATATATATTACCTATACAAATATTCATTATCTCACCTATAATTAAGATAGTATACTATTAATACTATATGATATATAGCCGATTCTCCAATAATATAACATATGTGCATAGATATACTCTTTAATATATATATGGGAGGTATATATAGATCGCATACTTTTATTTTTTTATCAAAAGGATAATAAATTTAAATAAAACTAAACTACTTAATATATATTTCATATAATATTAATAAATAATTAATATACTATATATAATAATAAAATAATAATAATAATAACTAAATAGATAATTAATTTAATTTAAATTTTAACTATATAAATTATCTAACCTACACATAAAACAATGGACCCGCAGTTTGTAACCTACCAATTTATATATTCATAAATATAATATATATAATGCGATAAGCAAATCTCTCTCAACATAACAAAACCGATAGTAAACCTGGTCTGAGGAGGGGATATAATAGATAAGAGAGAGTAAATTTGTACTTTAATTGAACGACTCAGTTGCCCTATTGTTTGTGAGGATATTCACGAACTTTTATTATATCTACCGAATCATTTCCTTGATCATTAATTCAATTATCAATATTAAATAAATTTTATTTATTATTTGAGGTCAAAAGAAAAAATATGACGATATATATATATATATATATAATATATATAATTAATATGAGGACACATATATAATCAATTGATATGTAATAGTATATATAAGCCTACTGTCCATAAATTTTACTGAGATACTAGTTATATTATTAAATAAACCAGGGATTTAAAATCTGATAGAAAATATTAAAATAATATTAATATCGTTTATTTCGTAGGTTTACTGTTGCATAATTCGGCCTTACTTGATTGATATGCGGTTCTGAGCTATTATCTTCACCATTATTTTTAATATTACAATCACCGATTTATTAACGCTCTATATTGCAATTAAATTTATCTATTTATTTTAGCTTATTTTATATATTTTGTAGTTTATTCCTATATTTTTACTATATAAATGAAATTATTACATATATATACTGCAACTGTATAAATACAATTGGTAACTATGGGATTATACTTTTACACTCACGTAAAAAATCTTCAAAACAAAAAGACCTAGTATAAATTTATTTACCTATTATTTTTAAGCAAACTAAGTAAATAAATAAATATCTATTTTAATTTAATTTATAAGTTAATATGAGTTCATACTCAGCATATAATGTCTAAAATATACTTGACTAATACATATATTAATGATTGCCAGACACTGTTAATACAACCTACTATATAGCCAAACTAATTATAAAAATAATATAATATTATAATTACAAAATGAGAGAATAAAATATTGTATATTAATTAAGTGAAATATTTATGCTTCATATAGTGACGCTATTTCAATATTATATATATAACCCTCTCTAAACAACCCTTGCGGTTGCATACAATCAAACGGAACGTGATAAATCCGACTTTAGGTTTAATTTTACAAATTATAACAGAAATTCAAATTATTTGTTAGAAATTTACGAAATAAACAATATTAACGAAAAAATATGTACTCCCACGTTTAACTAAATATATATAACGTCTAAGTACGAACGAACTTAGAATAAAAATATGTTTTGAAATACTTGACGGATTTTGAGTTATTAACAGATCTATACCTTCCTCTAGGGGAGTTGTATCTCATTCCACGGCGCCTTATAGGGTAGTTCCAACTACGGACTAAATTTCTCCCTCCCCGGACCTCCCTGGCGCGATACCCTCTGGCAAGGAACGCTATCTCGCCTATCGCGTCTTCCCCGTCTCTTTACTTCCGAGTGCGGTTCCAGGCGGTCAGCATTTATTAAGGACCCTTCGACCCAATTCGGGCAGTCTCTCAGACGGAACCACGTCTTCTCCGCCTTCAATATTATTCAGCATCGTCACTTCACAAAAAGTTTTATTCGGTCATATATAATAACTAATTATAATTAGGTATAATAATTATATAACACAAAAAATTATTTACAATATTCATAAAAATTTTGAAACTTGTATATCATCTGCCTTAGCTTTCCTCAATACAGTAATTTCCTGACGAATTCTTCCCTTCTACGTCTTACCATATGTCTATCCTTATCTCTCAATACTGTCATAATACGACATCCCACTTAATTTACCTATTCTTCTTATACAGATCAGATCTAATCTACCTTGCGCTTCGGTCTACTAATATATATTTAAGCTATATAATGCTGAGCATCATCTTCTTATTTCGACTACCTACTACTCTAAATAACGAGGGCGTCCACATCCTATAATACTTAGAACATGAAAGTGTTCTAAGGGTCGTAATTTAGATCAGGGAACTGCCGGGATAGGAGGTTGGTATCTGATTAATCTTATGAAAAAGGATTCAGTTACTCTACCAATTCCCTGTCTAATGTCATGGAACAGTGACAAGGCGTATCCGTGGTGTATGACTGTATAGATAAAAGTGTTGGTGTTTTCATGTTTGGATAATCAGCAGACCAAAGTTCTACATCGGAGCTTAATTTTATCTATCGAGACCATATACTCATGCTTTCATCTATTTATTTCTGCTGCTTCATTCCATCAGTATAATATTTGAACCACTATAATATATGAAACACCACTTGTTCCTTAACACCCGTTACTTCAGTATTCTAGAGATATTCATTCCAATAAACTCAGAGAAACGATACATTATAGAAAATGCCTACGCGCACAGTTCAGCCCTTGCAGAAGGTCGCTTGATGCACATCAACTTCGCTCTGAACGAGCATTTACAGAGAGCTCGGTAGCTATTCTCATTTACAATTAGCTGCTACGGAGAATCTGATAATCCAATTTGACGATCATATATTGTAAATCATAACACATGTATTCCTAATGTGGGTAGTCTAACGGCGTGTGTTAAGTAAAAAGATTCGAAGAGTTTACATAAATGTGAAGAGCTCAAGATACCATCACTATGCATGCGCACTCCAAACACACATGTAAACGTTATAATCTCAATTTCGTTTATAAAATGAACCAGCCACTTTTTAGGAATATACGATATAATCAACTAATTCACAAATTAGCTGTATACCTATTTTTATAAAGTCTTATTAAAAAATTAGGCAGGATATAAATTATAATTCTAAAATAATATCTTTAAAATAGTAATGATTTTAATAATTAAGATTAACTTACATGGCAGTAAAACTTTCTAATAATGTTGCCTTATTAAGTACACGATCTACCTCTTAACAAGGTACGTTTATTGAAGGCCATTCTTTTGTTTTTTTAAAACTACAAATTTTCGATTCTTAAATTTCTTAACATTTAAAGTTTGATTGAAATATTTCAAATATTTTCGGATGATAGATTTTACTTTCAAAACGATGGTGCATTACTTCATTTTTTTTGGTGATGACAGGACTAATGAGTGAAAAATTGAGAAAGATATTAGAAAATCAATAAAATAAATGATTAAGATTCAATTCAATAAGTTATTTTCATCTAAATAACTTAACTACTAAGATGGCTAGTTATAACTTAAGTAACGAAACTTTTATGCCAATCAGTATAGTTTATAAATAAATAGATTATTAACTTACCCTGATACTCATACAGACAAAAGGTTACAATACCTTTAGCATTAGTACATGCTTTATGGTAATTTTTAGCTTGGGCGTTTTTTAGGGAACTCAAAGCCTGGTTATTGGCAATACGGCCATATGTTTTAGTGTTCACGGAGGAAGATTAAATTTTTTATTTTTAAATAGATTCGTGTGGTTGGGTTTGAAAATTTGTAAAAACTGGACATTCTATTAGCTACAAAGTTGATGTGCCTAAATTAAATAAGCGGACTTATTTAAGGCCATTCTCTTCATCACTTCTACATTTCTCTTATAAATCTGATCATGTTTTATATTGGTAATTTCATTTTACCATTTCTGACATGATTATTAGAGTACTATTCAGGATAAGGATCTGGGAGGTAGTGTAAGGCGGATTAATTCTGAGCGGGTGGGTATCTCGATGTTACTACATAATGGACATTTCTTAAGAATAAATAATAAATAATAGTTAAAACCTTAAATATATTTATATTATCTTTATTATAACCAGCATTGATAAAAAATAACAATACATACTTTCTTTTTTATAAAAAGGTTGCCGGAAAAAAAGGTGCGGGAAAACTGTTTTTGATCCCGGCACTGTGCAATCGTCATAATTTCCTGACGCTCTCCGCACCTCCCCCTCGTCTCGGCTAGTCCGCACGTTATTCGGTAGATATATACGCTATCGGACGGACTAGTCGAGGTAAAGGCGGGAAAGTGCTATCAAGCTCTATAATAATATATTATATAATTTATTTATATAAATATATAGAATATATATTGAAAAAAATATTCGAACAATTTTTATTGATAAAATAATATGTATATATATATATATTAATATATTATAATATATATATTATTATTATGTGAGATATGCATTTAGATTTGGGGCCTCTGTATTCTAAAAATAACTAATCAGCTGTTTCTGTATTTCCATTTATTTGAAATTAGCGAAATTTTAGTATGCAGAAGAATGTACAATAAAATTTAAGACGTAGTAAAAAATAATAATAATGGTTGGAGGATCTGATGTACGACAATTCTCTACGCGTTCACCCAAGATTCCCTCGAAATAAGCCAGCAATAAAAATAACCAAAGAAATTGCATTTTTCGGCACGACTTATTAGATCTAAATATTTTGTAAATGTTGTAATTAGCCTTTTAAAGATTTATTAAAGCGTGTTTCGTGGAGTGCATTTGTGATTAAGAATCAATCATTTAATGGTTATTATTTAAGAGAGAAGTGAGCTAAAATGGAGAAAAAAGTAAAACAACATTTTCGAAGTTAAACATTTAATATACGTGACGAAAAACTTACAAACATCTGCGAAGGAAGAGTTAGCAATTGTACTGGTTAATAAATTGTGGTCTTAGTTTGGAGTATTTATAGATATTAATAATGATTATTCTGAAATTGGTTTTAATTTTACATAAATGTTCCGTGAATTCAAAAAATGTAATCAGGTTTGTATGTAGCTATCAGAGAGCACATTTTGATACAGGGGGCCCTAATCTAAACGCGCAATATAAATAATCCAGGGTACAATATAGTATATAGATATTTAGTTAAGTTTTTAAAATTTTTAAGTCAAAGTTATAATGAAAAATTTAATTTAAATTAGAACAACTTTTCTATTTTTTTATTTTTTCATATTATATATCTTATATCACATATAAATATATATAATTGACAAGTTATATTATATTAATATAAATTATATATAATCATATAATAGTAATATTAATAATATTATAATAATATTTATATATATATATATATATATATAGATATATTATATTATAAATTTAATATATAAATAATACACTTACTTATATTTAGAGCAATATACATATACAAGGGAAACCTCAAGCTAAATACATACTTTAAAAAATAAATACAAATCTTTAACAATAAAAATTTAATTCCCAACAAGGAGAGAAATTGGCGCTATAAGATTTACTAAACAATAAAACAGCTCAGGAGTTTGAAGGGGCCTATTAACAGACATTCAATGCAAGGATTGCAACAAGTACAAAATTTCGAGAACGGTTCATTGGAAAACCTGGTAGCACGGGTTAAGATTTGCTGGGGCGTGCTAGTTACAGAATGCGAAACGGCAAGTATTTGATATCTCTTTTAAACTGCGGCAATAAAATACTATTTCTTAATAACATAGAATATAGGAAACAATTTTCATAACGGAATAACTCCGAGAAATATTATATATATATAGTTATGTTTAACAGATATATAATAATTTTAAAATTAATATAAATTTGAGATATATATATATATTAATATTATTTTATATAATATATATATAATATATTAATATATTATAATAATAATATTTTATATTTTAAAAAGGATAAAATTATATGTATATATATTGATAAATATGTATAATATAATTAATTACAATATATATATAATAAATTTCTTATAAAGTATTATATAAGTAGTAGTAATCTAATATATTCTTTCATATATATCACTAATAGATAGTATACATCTCCGCTTCTTTCCCCTTGTAGATGGAAATCCAGTGTCCCGACGATGTCACACCTCGATGTGAAGTGTTGAACAC
>JABUQX010081052.1:0-30000 GCA_015478945.1 Trachelipus rathkii | reverse complement strand
AGATGTGGGTAATGAGTGAATGGATTTTAGTTTAACGTGTATTTCTTTTCTATGCAATAATTTGTACTGTGACTTTTAATATAGATTGTTCAAAGTGTTTCTAATTACTCCTTCTTTATCCTCTGGTGTTGTTTAAAAAGACTGTTTATATGATAAAATTAGGAGTGAAAACCCTCCTCCATAAGTAACGCTGATAAAGTGAGAGCCTTTATACAACTAAAATATTAAGAGGCGAGAATCCTCATTTGCAAGAGTTTTTACTTCATTGTGTCATTTAAGAATAGGCATCTGGTATCTAAAGACTTTAAGCGGGCGGTCCCGCCGATGAGTTCCATAAAGGTGGGGGAAGAACTCATTAGCTTCACCACCATTAGTTGGTATAAGTCGTCAAAGGAAGAACCTTCAGGTACGCAATTAAAACACTCATCGTAGTTGATACAGAACCTGAAACAGAATAGTTGAGTAAGTGAATAAAGAAGAAAGGAGAATAAAAATAGCGCATAGGAAACTAACGATACAATAACAAGAAGAGACACAAAAGGAGAAAAAACGATACTGGCGACCTATATGCCAGGATTAGCCTGAGAGATCCGGGCTTGGAACTTCAACAGCCAGAGCGAAAACGATATTGGCTAACCTGTACCAGAATACGAAAAAGAATCTTCTGATAGAGTCTAGGATCGCTGTCGAAGAAACAAATAAATAAAATACGCAGTCGGATTAGAAAAAAGTAGTAGATTATAAACAGTCTTAATAAAGAGGATAATTAGTTGCTAATTAAAGGTCATAAACAGTGCACTATTAGGGCATAGATTAGGATACTAACTTAACTAATTTCCCTTACGCAAAACCCAAAAAGATCGTCGAGCTCAATCACTCCAGCGCCAAAAAACAATTTCGTCAACGAGCAGAGAACACAGGAAAAAGAAGACCTCCCGATAACAAAATTGATTCGTTGTAAACGCAGGAATCAATAAAAAAGATAAGTTCCAAAAGGACGTACCAGTAAATTTATAAATTTATGTAATTACTAAAAAACAAAAATTTAATAATTAAAACATAAAAAATAATTACTTAATTAATATAGAATTGATTAAAGCATAATTAATTTTAAAAAAAAAAGTATTTTTTAAAAAATAAGTAGTCTGATTGTTTGTTTGTGTGGGTAAAGGGAGGGAAAAGAATATAGAAGCATAGGGCAGCTTATAATTTTCGATTTACTTAACAACCCTTTTCTTATTCTGGTATTCGAGATTGTCGAGAGTAGAGGATCTAATATATAATATTATATATTAATATTATATAATTATATATATTATATATATATACACCATATTATATATATATTATATATATATAGTCATATATATATTACGCTTCGTACAATCCGCATACACAAAGCACTACAGTTACAGGAATAGGTTGTGTGTACCAAAAGGAAAGAATAAGTAAAGAACAAAGCCACACATGCATGATTTCCTCCCAGCGCAACCATACACGCACACAACAGCTACCTCACGTTTGTTGACGCCACCTCGTCTAGACAGGTGAAAAGCGGAAGGAAAGTCACCCCCCACAGATCGACATCAGCAAGGTAGCCTTCATTTTTCGGTTTATATACAAGATTTAAATGAAATGAAAGTTGCATTTTTGAGTTTTTTTTTTTATTATTTTTTAAATTTGATTTAAAAAAACTTAATTTTTTTAATATTTTAAAATTACTGATAATAAAATTCTTATATAATAACTTCATCTTAAAAAATTTTAAAATCTAGGTATATATATATATATATATATATATATATATATATATATATATATATATATATATTATATTTATATATATTATATATATATATATATATATATATATGAGTAAGTGGCTATTGCGTAAATAAGTGTGTTTAAAGGAGCGTTAACGAACGCACATGTAAATATACACATCCAAACATACGCACAGAGAGGCAAGGGAGGAGAGAACGTGCCGTTTTGACAAAACTCAGTTGCGCGATCAAGGACAACTGGCCCTCGCTCAGCCACACGTTAAAAAATAAAAAAGGGAAATTTTTTCTCTTTTATTTTTTCATTAATTTTTTATTGCAAACAGGAATTGATTGGAATAACGTTAATTAATATACATAATAATTAAATTGCAGAGAAAAGACTGCTTGTATTTAATTATCATTTTAATTGATTTTCATTTTTTTTCTTAATTAATATAATTAACAAAAAGGAAAAACCAATCAATTCCACATATTTTTTTAGCATTGATAATCCTAAAATATAGATATATATATATTATATATATATATATATATATATTATATTATATTATATATATAATATCTATATATTAATTAGTATATATATATATATGGCGATATGTTGAGCATGTGACTGCACGCGACCACTCACATTGGCATAGCGTGTATGCGTCAGACGCATACAGAGTCGAAGGTTGCATGTGCAAAGGAGTCCATATGGTTTCCGCGCGTTGCATGCATAAGAGCATTGGGAACGTTTAAAATCACAGCTGGTTTTTATTTGCATATTTGGAGAATAGAGAAATAGGATAAGAATTTTCAATCTCCCTTTTTCTTCTCTTCGTAAATAAAGAAAAATTGTTTAAAAAGGAATATCGCTTAATAGTTATCGTTATAATTTTCACTATAAACGTAATTTTAATTGAATTTAATAACGAACAATCACTATGATATCAAGTAGAATCTGAGCACTTTTTTCATTTTAATTGAAGCAGAATATTTATCATTTTAATTAAGGTAATTAAAAAATAGATTTGGGGCATTTCAATTGAAATTGATGTTCATATAATTTTGCCCATATAATTCATAATAGACTTTGATCTCATCAATCTTTATTCCCGATTAAACCATTTTTCTCATTTTTTTTAATTATCAACAACTCCACTAACCATACTTAACCACCTTATTTTCACTTTTTACTAACGAATCGTTAAAATGGCTGAGAACGAATTGCAGGTCGAGTCGTGTGGTCCCTTAACTCCAGAGGAGATGGAGAAGGGAAAAGCAGACTTAATGAGGGGTACCACCACAGGTGTGGGTAAACATCCCCTACCTGAAAGGGAAATTATCTCGTCAAACCCTAAGAGAGGGGGCGCTGATAAAACAATCCCGCTTGAAGGAGAAGCTATCTCGACACCGCCCGAAGGAGGGGGAGGGGATACGTTTGTCCGAACTGAAGAGAAAAAGGTGAAAGAGGAAAAAGTAGGGAAAAAGGAGACGAAAGACGATATAAAAAATGAGGAAGAAGCGGTGCTAGGGAAGGAGAGAGAGAAAGAAAAGGAAAATGAAGATATAGCGCTTTGCTCAGGAGAAGCCAGTGCCCCATTAAATGTTGGTTTGGAATACAAAGGAGAAAAAGAAGATACAGGCGGAGAAACCAAAGCGGTAAGATTAGCACCGGAGAGTGCACCAACAAACGAAAAAGCGCCAGAGTTGATTTTAAAACGTGTGTCGGTTGGAAGAATTTTAGATGGGAATCTTAAGAGAGTAAGAGATCCCGAGAAAACGGAGGAGCAAGTGTCCCAGGTCCGAGGACCCAGAGGGAAGAGAATTGAGGATTCGAACCAAATTTTCGCTAAAACACCAAGACACGAGGCGGACAAGTATCGTTCCCAGGGAGAGACCGTCTGGCCAGTTAAATACGTACACGCCGCGGTTGAATCTCGTCCCTATCGGAAAGTCGATTTGTCAATATCCCAGAGGGAAAAAACAGCCTCTTCAATGAGAGAGTCACGTAGGTTTCTAGTACCTATATGTGAGGAAAGAGAAAGGGAAACCGCATTGAATGGAGAAGCTCGGGTGGAGCCAGACAAGGTGAAAAGGAGGACAGGGCGGGAATTGATCACTCCCCCCTCAACTCGTCACAATATTGGTCCCAGAAGAGTCAAACCCAATGTCAAGCACATCCCTTCAAATTCGAAAGAAAATTTGGACCAATCCGAACAGATAAAGGCGATGGAAGCCTTTGATCCGCCTTCCATAGAAGAGAATCCACTCGAAATTAACGGAGCTTTCGGCCCCGCAGTTTGTACACTAAGGAGTAAGTTTGACACCTCAGAAATCTTCGCCCCGCCAGACGAAAGTCGAAGGAAAAATCGAGCGGAGAGAGGGAGAGTGGAAAAAGAAGAAATTTAGATTTGTAGGAGAAAAGAGGTGGGCCAAAACATTGGATTATTTATATATTATATATATAATATCATATATTATAATTATATATAATATATATATATTATAGTAATTTATAATTATATATATATATTATATATAATATATATATATAATATATAATATATATATAGATATCAGGCACCCTAAAATATCTCGGTTCGGAAAGATTGGCTTTGTAGCATAGCCCGGATACAGATCTTTAGATTGAAGTCGACCCACCCCCTTTTAAAGCGGAAAATATCAAATTTGTTTCCGTTCAAATCTCTGTATATATATATATATATATATAATATATATAATATATATATATATATTATATATATATATATATATATATATATATATAACATGTATCTTTGTATGTAAGTCTTGTAGACTATGGTTTGGGATTATTCATGTACACCTATCTGCATGTGTAGGTGTATTTGCATGTTTATGTATACCTAAATAGTAGTAGTAGTGATGAAGCTATGGTAAATGAGTTTTAAAACTGTAAATTTAATCTTTTAGAAATAGTTTTAAATATTATCATTCACCAAGAAATAACCATTTAAAATTCATCAAATAATCTTAGGAACATAAAGGTTCCCTAGTTTTCTTTATATATCTGTTTGTAAATTGTAATATAAAGTAACAAATCCATTTTCATAAATTCAAGAAAGGGTAATTATTTGACCGATATAAAAATAAAAGTTTCAACACAGGCACTGTTATAATAGAATGATATATATAATTATTATTACTTAATATATAGATATATATTATATATATATATATATATATATATATATATATATTATACTATATATATATATATTATATATATATATATATATATATATATGGATAGATTGTGTGTGTGAGTATATGCATAGCGAATCATACTTACACGCAGCAGAACTGTAACAGCGCTTTAACCTATAGGGATGCTTTTAGTTTTGATCTAATTTTTAAAGCTTGGTTTATTTAATTTCTGAAAATTTTAGAGTCAGAAGAGAGTGAAAAAATAAGGGTTTGAATAGATAGATGCATTTTTCCTATGATAAAATATTAAAAGTCTGGCATAAACAGTTCGAGTCTCTGTAGTTTGTAAGTTAACCCCAGAGGTAAAGGGTTGAGTAAGGCGGAACCCTTACAGCCTTGAGAGACCTCTAGAAGGGGCCCCCTGAAGTCTTCATGATAGTAGTAATCCCATCCGCCATGGTATACAATAAGTCTTAGGAAAGCATGTCGGATAAGCCGAGGAGAAGTCTCGTCTATCCCCATCTGCGGATCTGGATACACTATATGTTGCATGCGTTAAGACCTCTGCGCGCGGCGCACAGGCACTTGTTGAATATGTTTACTGTTTTGCTAATAATCTTTTATTTATTTTAGAAAAAGGAGAAGTCAATTTGGTTTTCCAGACAGATATCTGATAAAAAGCCGAGGATCGAGCCATTCAGATAATTCTAAAGGAGAAAGAGAGAGAGAGGAAATTAGTAGAATTCACACTGACTGGAAAAAATTTATAATGGAGAATCCAAGTTTGTTGTTTTATATCACATTTATTTTAATATTCTTTATACATATGTATAAGATTTAATTTTTTTTCTATATATATATATATTAATAATATACTATATATATATATACTACTATAACTATATACTTATATATATTATATATATATATATATATATATATATATATATATATATATATATATATGTATATATATATATATCATTTAACATACGTTGTTGCGAAAAATAACATTTACTTCGGTCAAATATTACATTTTCTTTATTTTTTATGAAAAGTAACGGATTAGAATCCTGAATAATAGGCAGCATTTTATTTTATTTTCTTATTTTTGTTATTGAAAATATTCATTTCTCCATTCTGTGGAAAGCCAAGAAAGAATTCATTAACGAAGCAAAGAGACCCAAAATCCTATCAGGAACCTATAAACAGGGGAATAAACCGAGGGGTTAGTGTCTTTAGAAATTACTTAAGGACTTTCCATGAACTTGGAAACGAATATACCAAAGTAATTTTCTTATTTTGCTTTAAAAGATGAATTTGGAAGTATGTTTTAGTGTCAGAAGGAGAGAAATTTAAACAATGGAAATAGAAAGTTAAAATTGGAAGAAAAGGCTGCACACTAGTTACGTTTCGCTTTTAAAAAATAAATAGGGTAAAACAACGATTCAGTATAGGTCAGGAGGCCATGGTTTCAGTCAATCTTCAATTTGAGGAAGAAGAATCGGTAAATGAGGTAGCAATAAGAAATTGCGGAAAAGGCAGAATTCGGAGATTGGAAAATGCCCAAGTACCCTCAGAAGAACTCCGATTGACAGAGTTAAGTTCACTTTCACAGTGATTGCTCACCCCTCTTGTGGAAGGTATTAAAAGAAATTTTAATCGTGAGACGACGAGAGTGTCTTAACATGTAGGAGAGTAGGAGAGAGGAGAAGATTGTCATGCCGAAAGGATCGTTAAGAAAACGCATTTGGAGTCTGAAAAGTACCCTAATAAAACAACTTATATAAGTTTATATATATATATATATATATATATATATATATATATATATATATATATATATATATAATATATATATATATATATATATATATGATATTTGGTCAGTATGAGCGAAAATTGGATATATAAGATTCATTTTGTATAACATTTTAATATGCATTTCTGTGTAAATATTGCATTTTTTTTAGATTGGATTAAGAAAGTTTATTAATCTTAAGCTGTCATAGTTTATCTCGCAATATATTCATTTTTACTAATATTTGCATGATTTTGCCTCATCGTGAATTTTTCCTTATCTATAATATTACAAAAATTAGGCCATGTTTAGGAAGTTCTGAATGGTAAAGGACAGAAATGTAGACCAGGACAGTCATCAAACATTCACACTAAGGTCCTCTTGATTCGCCTACAAACCTTATGAGAGTTTAGATGCTGCTTGATTAAAGGATTTAGTAGGCCTGTGGCCAGTCTCAGTTGGCCCGGTAGTGGTGAATGATAGCCAAGGAAGATCACAGAACAGTGAAACACCGCTTGATGCCGGTAATTTAGAAGGAGTAAATCTCACAGATTTGGTAGATAAATCGCTTTATATTTAGTTATTTTATAAGTGTTTGCATTTAAACATAATAGTTTGGATTAGAAATTGATTAGCATATCGTTGATTCGGTTCTATAGGTCCTGTAAACCTTTTCTCTAGTGTAAATCTTGTTGGGTTTTGCTGCAATTTCAGAGACACCTCTGACAATCGTATGAGAGGCGATGAAGGTAATGGAGATCGGGAAAAGGGACGAAGAATACCCTCCGGAGAAAAAATGGGAACGTAAGGGGGATTGCTAGTACCACTCCATGTAGGCAAAATGGCCAATGAAAAGATATAAAACGACGAGAAGAGACAGACCACAGTGTCCTATTGAAACTGTTTAGCGGATTAGAGAAATATTTTGCAATCTATTAGGCACATATTTCTATTTGCATGTACTAGTTTGGATTACGAATTTAGGCTATAAGCTGATTGATTTTGTATAGTTAGTAGAGACGTGAACCACATTTATTTCAACAGATTCTTCTGAAATAGAGATGGAGTCATGACCGGATCTAATAATTAGGAGAATAGGAAGAGAGAAGATGTGCCACACAGTCTTAGCTTTAAGTTGATCATAGGTGGGAAATAGTCAAATTTTTTTTAAAAGGTACTCTCTTTTTTCGATAGGAACTAAAGATGTCGGATGATACTCCCATAACAAGTAGAGAATTAGAGTATATTAAGGGGAAAAATATATGACTTCCATCATCAGTATAATTGCTGTATTTTGCTTCATATTCTTTTTTAGACATTTGTGGTGTTACGCTATTCTTGCAAACAACGATAGTTCTTTTTAAATTTGGTCACGCATTTTGATGCAAAGTTTACGAGAGTTAGAGGGATATGTATTACATAGATGTAGCGGATGAAGGGAAGAGTAAGTTTGAAGAAGTACTATACATGAGAATCTTATCTCGCGAATACATACGATCAAATCAGAGCCGAAGAAAGATAATGATATGGGTTGGAGAAGTCCAGTTCCGTCTGGACTCTATAGTTGGAGTGGGGTGGGGGGTGTCTCCATTATTTCCTCAGGAGAGGCTTTCCTATCTCGTACATTCGATTGTACGCGCTTACAGGCTTATCTCTGTTTGCATTGGGAAAAATAGGCTTATCAATTTCCACGATGTATGTCATATTTAGAGCTGTCGTGTAGAGACGATCTCGTGCCTTATATTTAAAGATATTAGCTTAGACTTAGTGGTGTATATTCTTACTTTAAGAGTAGAGATTGTCGGGTGAACATTTTATTAACTATCACTCTCATGGAATCTCTCATACATTTTGAGACTTTTATATGTGAAACTTCTATAGATAGTTCTCTAAGACGAGCCATTTCCACTCTGCGCCAAATAGCTCATTGTTTTCTACACTCCAGTAGTCTTCTTTATAAGAACTAGTGTCTTGAATATACCTATAATAATTAAGGCATATAGATAAGGAATGTATTGTATCTTTACTAGTACCTCAACGTGACTATAGTTGGGAGCATTGATCTTATTAAGTCTAACATACCCATATTGTATGCGCATAGAGAGAGCCTTAGAGCTCACGCAATCGCGCAGCACGCGTTGTCATATATATGCACTTAATATAGCCGGATAAGTCAATGAAATAGATTTATCTAAATCGAGAATAATATTAGAGCGAATAGATACACCATAAATTTAATATGACAATATACAGAGCCTCAAGTTCATCGCTATTTCTTTAGTGCAGTTAGTAGGCAGAATGAGATGGACAATAAATCGTGATGTATATAAGAATAGTCTCGACCTTAATAGGCAGTTTCAGCTCTCTGGTGTTAAGATAGCTCCGACATTAATCCTACTGTGTGCATATATTAGTGGTGGAGATTAAGCACAAAGCTAAACGATTGGAAAAGGTTAACGATCGTGCTACAGATTTTAAATTAGTGGACTACTGTATATGATAGAAGTGGAGATATTTTGTCTCCCCATTACTAGTATGCTCTATCTACTATCTATCTCTCTATACTTTGGCAGTTAGAGAGTTATTACTGTCTCGTGATATAGAAACTTCTGCTCTAATGCTTTTATTATAGTGTTCGAAAGTGTCATATATGTGTCTATAAATGATTAATTTTATCGTTGCTAAGATTTTCTATAGATTTCATTAGTGGACTGTTTCTATTGGTACAACAAATAGTACTTCTCCTAGGAAGAGGCTCTGATAGAACTGTGCACCATATAATTGTGCAAGTTGACGCTCTCCGTCTCTTTAACTGCTTCACATAATATGTCAAACAGAGTGGAGACAATATACTGAGATCGTTATCTGAGGAAAAAAGTAGAGGTTAGTCTATCTCATGCTAGTTAAGCTATTCATTATTATTATATCTCGCGCGTCAGTCTGTCTGTCGTTAATTAGTCTAATACGAATGAGGGAGGTATGATTATATCTATTTAAATTCTAGCAGTATATTATATAGATAGGTGACAATATATGTATAGTGCTATTTACTTAGAATTAATGTAATATACTTAATTGATTTCATCTACTATCTCGGACATAGATATTATATATATAAAATCTAAATTTTGTTGTTTGAGATATTAAAAGTGGTGAAATTATCTGTTATTTATATATTATTAGTACAGTAAACAATAGTCTCGAGCATATCTCCGCGTGAATATAGAAGCTTACTTGTTTTAGAGCTCAGATGCTTATACTTAGTTAGCATTAAAGTAATTTTTGTTAGTCAAGAGGACACAATAATTTAGGTTTTGCATCGAAATTTTGTATTACCTTAAATCATAGACCCCGAAATGTATAATTCCACAGACAGAAACTTAAGATAGAGAAGTGATCTTTAAATGATAAAATCTGTGGAATTATTTTTTTTGCGATTTATACCTAATTATTTTTATCCAAATACTGACTACCGATTTGATCATTCGTCGAGGAGGGAGCCCGGATTATTCAAATTGCGAAGAAAATAAATTACGAAAGAAAAGATTTTCTTATTAAAAGAGTGAAAAATAATAATTTTTAATTTTAAGTGCTGATACTAACAGTTGTTTTAAACAGTAGTGATTTGGTAAAAAAAAAAAATAAAATACTAACACTTTCTTTTAGTAGAAGCATAATTATATCTAAGACAGATGCCATACTAATAGCTTTTGATACTAATATTAAAAGGGATGTTTTGAAATGTTAATAAGTAGGTACTGACGAGTATTTAGAATTGTGAGGGTCTTACTTCTAGCTTGTAAATTGTAGTGCATGATTGTGAGATACTTGCGCTGAGAAGGTGAGAAAATGGATTATTAACCCTTCTGCTTCGATATATATATATATATAAATATATATATATAGATAGTATATTAGTCAATTAGTCCATGTAACACAATTTAGTTGTATTTGCTTCAGTTTACTCAGCTAGAGATAATAAATATGGTGAATTTTTATCCACCCTTCCCTCAATTAACATTTTCAAATAACTTTCTTATAACTTCATACTAATGCTTTTAGAATTAGTTTTCTTTTTAACAATGTTACTACTAACCTTAGGAATAAAACTAGTGCTTAACTGTCGTAATAACATTTATAATAATGTTTGTTTGTCGTTTATGTAACATGTAAGATTTTAAAAGAAATTTTGATAGTCTGAATGGTATACGAATGAAACTAAAGTCCAAAGAACCTAAGCAGGAGGTAAAAAGCTTTAACATAATCTTGTTCCTTTAAATCAATACACGAATGTCACTGATTTTTAACTCCAGTTAACGACCAAATGTCTAGGCCAGTATAAGTGGAAACTAGTCGTTAATAAGAATAGGGAAATCAAAGAAAATAACTTAACAAATCACGGATTGAACCAAGTACCAAATAATACATTTTTAGGTCAAAAGTGAAACCAAAGATCATAATAATACCGAAGAACAGGTTTTTATTTTCTCTGCTAGATAGCAAAAAAAGGGATCGAGAAATTTATAACATAATCATTATCAAAATGTCCAAACGTACGTATAGGAGAGACAGACATCGAGTTAGAGAACCACACATTATCCCATGCATATATATCTATTTTTCTTTCTTATATTATTTACGTTGATAAATCTAAAAAAACAAAACAAAAGAATAACATTTCTATATAAATGACTTCCATAAAACACTAGAAGTTGGATTACCAGATGTTTTCCAAACTATTTTTTGTTTCAACAATACTTTCTTCAGAGAAGATTTCTCGTGGAATCTATGATAGAAATTTTCATTATTTCTTTTGTTTCGATGTTTCGACATTCAGCCAGAAGTTTTAGTTCAACTAGAACTCCTTCTTTTTCATGTCCAATACTCTTGTTCATTTCCTCAGGATTTGTTCCTTGAGATAGGTGAAATCGTTTTTTCCATAATAACCAGTTCTCATTTCCGGCGAGGGAGACTGTATAGTGAGTCAATACTAACTTCGTTAGTATGTATCGATGGAAAAAAACTCACAACGAAAGAATTTCGAAGTACGGCGTCTACCTGACGACATGCTTCAAATTCCGTTGCAAGGGAGAGCGGTTTCTCACGCTCTCTTATTGGCTCTTCAACATTTACCTGGCATAGAAACGGTACAGGCTCGATCCTGTCCCTTCCTTCTATTTTCTTACTGCTTTAACTAGAAACACCACAAGGGTGGAAATCCTAAACGGTAGGAACCATGACCCGTAGCTATGACGCCTTACTTGCAATAGCCGCAGGTCTGGGCATCTGAGGTAAGCTTGAGGACGCTCATTCCGCGTTCTCTATTCAACTGGTGCAGTTTAGTAATCGCATTGCTATAGTGAAACTAATTTATAAAGGGGTTTAAAAGATATCTAAAGTAATTAAACAAATATTTTATAGAAGGGTTCAAAGATCTAACGTAATTCATAGAAATTAAATAAAGAGGGAAACTCATAACGCGATAAGCGTATACTCTTAAACATATATATATATAATATGTATATGTATGTATTAAAGTATATATATATATACAATTGTATATATATATATATATATATATATATATATATAAATTATTTCGTTGTATTGTATTTAATATTTGCAAAAAAGTATTTATGATTTCCTTCGCACTTAAAAAAAACTATATATATGTATAGTTATTTAATCCTTTACTTGGACGAAGTGTATTTGGTAACAGCTTTAGTTCCCTCAGAGAAATGTAATCAATAAGACATAAACTGTGTGTGTTGTGAGATGGTGCCAGTGAATTGGAAAATCTTATCCTTGCCTATTCAGATGGATCCTCCTCGAATGTTCCTTAAGATGAAGTCATAAATTAAAGATGGGAAGATAATGATCCCAGCAAAATATATAATTTTATTAATTGTTAAAAATTATTCAACTTGTAACCAAAGAAATTGAAATAATAATAATTTTAATAATAGTAATTTTTCTAATCCTATAAGTTTATAACAATAAATAATACAATAATAATATTTAATAATAATAATAATATAATAATAATAAAATAATAATAATAATAATAATATAATAATAGAAATATCAATATTATTCTTATTATAAACTATTGATGTATACAATGACTAGGCAGGATGATTATTGTTATCATATTATATTTTTTAGGTTTTTTATTTATTCTGATGTTCATCTCGAATTTGAATGGATGGTGAGATGTGGGTAATGAGTGAATGGATTTTAGTTTAACGTGTATTTCTTTTCTATGCCATAATTTGTACTGTGACTTTTAATATAGATTGTTTAATATGTTTCTAATTACTCCTTCTTTATCCTCTGGTGTTGTTTAAAAAAGACTGTTTATATACTATAAATTAGGAGTGAAAACCCTCCTCAACGAGTAACGCTGATAAAGTGAGAGCCTTTATACAACTAGAATATTAAGAGGTGAGAATCCTCATTTGCAAGGTTATTTTACTTCATGGTGTTACTTAGGAATAGGCATCTGATATCGAAAGACTTTAAGCGGACTGTCCCGCCGATGAGTTCCATAAAGGTGGGGGAAGAACTCATTAGCTTCACCACCATTAGTTGGTATAAGTCGTCAAAGGAAGAACCTTCAGGTACGCAATTAAAACATTCATCGTAGTTGATACAGAACCTAAAACAGAATAGTTGAGTAAGTGAATAAAGAAGAAAGGAGAATAAAGATAGCACAAAGGAAACTAACGACAATAACAGGAATAAGAGAAAAACTATATATATATAATATATAATATTATATATATATATATATTATTATATATATATATATATATATATATATATTATATATATTATATATATAATATAATATATCAAATTAGCCAGGGGGGCTGAGGGGCTGCAGCCCCCCGAAATTTTCGACGGTGAAAAATTCTTTTCAGCAGAAACAAACTACAAACATATATATATATATACTATATATATTTATATATATTATATATATATAGCTATATATATATATATATATTATATCATGAATGTATCTTTATAACTAGATATTATGACAAATTTGTATGTATATTCTATCTATACATATATATTATATATATATATATAAGATATATTTAAGCGCTTATTCAGAAATAAAATCGAAAGATAGACAAACAACTGGACACTCAAAATAGGAAAAATGTGAAGGAAAATAGAGAAAAACTTGTACCAATATAATTGAAACTATACGTTTATGTTGCCAGCAAGGTCTTGCATTAAGGGGCTCAAGTGACTCTGGACGTATTGAATTATCAACTCCAGCTGAAATGACGGAAATTTAGAGTCTACTTAGGTTTCGAGCAAATGGAGGTGACCAGGTTTTGAAGAATCACTTACTTCTATCGTCCAAAAATTCAATGTATGCGAGTCCGATGATACAGAATGAAATCATACAGTCATTTAGTTTCAGCTTATACAAAGGAAAATAGTGGAAGAAGTTAATAAAAACAAATGTTTTTCAAGCATTAAGCTGATGAAACAACGGATATTCCCAAACAGAACAGTTTTCACTTTATGTAATGTACGCGATTTTTGGTGATGGAGGTGATACTTCTTTTACTTTAAGAGAGGATTTTTTATCGTTAATGTTTTCCGGTTTATGATATCTCAGGAAAGCATTGGCAAATTTTAATTTTGGAGAGACTCGACTATCTTGGTTTAAAACCCGAAAATTTAAGAGGCCAAGGATATGATGGAGCCTCATCCATGAGAGGCGAATTCCGAGGAGTGCAATCTGTTATTCGGAATGAGTATCCTAAAGCTCTATACACACATTGTGTAGCACATTGTTTAATATATGTCTCTCAGACTCATTAAAAATCCAGGCATCGAAATGTCCTTAAGGATCATACTCTGAAATCATGCACTTATTTTTCGATCGAGTCCGAAGCGCCACAAACTCTTGGAAGAATAAAAATAGGAGTTTTCTTAGCTAACCTTAATAACAAGAGGAAATCACAAAGAGATTGTGCGGACCAGATGGTGTGAACGGCATGAAGGCTTTTCACTTTTAAGAGGACTCTTGAGCCAATAATTTATTTCATTGGAGAAATAAAAGAACTCGGGGTTCTTCGATGAATTTACTCACAGTGAGCTCAGCTATCTTCTGCCCTTCGCTTGCCTCATTCACAGCTCCTCTCTCGCCTCGCGTACACTCTTGAGCGTATCTCCAGCTTCATGCCTCAGACTATATCTCAGCTCTTCTCGACACTGCGTATCACGATTCTCCGTTGCGACGCTCTCATACCACCGCCCCCGTTGTCACAAGACAACGAAGTTTAACAGAGTGTCCATATTATTATGGTGACATTATGTCTAAGTGCAAAAACTTAGTTGTAAATACTGATATTATCTCAAATTATCTCGACAAAGATTATCCAATTAAATGCAGACTACAGATAGTATTATAAACCATATATTTATCACAAACAGTACTATAATGTATTGCGACAGTACTATATATGAGTATGATAATAAATACAATTCCTATAAGAACTACGATAAGTTTTCAGAATATACATTTCGTTGGTAATGTGCCTACATCAATTCCGAATTATATATATATCAGACAATATCTCATTATTTATATTCCCTTATTGATGTATTCTGTAATTTTCTAGTGATATTGGTAACTGAGATCGATTTCTCTTCGTCTCAATTATGATAACCTACTACTCATCTTACTACTATTCTCAGTATATATATATATTTTGCCAGGAAAGTATTGCTCAAATATACTACTTTATAAGCATATTGAAAAAAGCATCCTTTTATATAAAGACGACCTTCCAGACCCTCACTGAGGATTAACACTAAAAGGTGATTATGATGGTTTCTTGAGGGTAACCGTGCGTAAATGGCTGCTATATAGAAAATGAAACAACCAAAAGCTGCGATTCTGTTATTGGGCTTAGTGAGATAGGGAGGTTTCAACTTGCTACTCTCCTTGAATATCGCTTAGCAGTATTTTGCCTGTATCCACCTTTCACAGCTAGACAAGACCTTCTCTAATTCAAGGCGTCTGAAAAACGTATTTACGGAATGTTGTTGGAGAGGATCGCATTACAGATCTTGCTTTACTGTAATTAATCGAGATCTCAGCACAGAAGCCAGCAATGAAAATATTTTTGTAAATATATCACCTACTAGTCAAAATATGAAAATGAATATATATGAAATTGATACCTTATTAATATACTCGCTATTGATATTTGCGTGAAGGTGAATAGGTGCTGGCTATAGGCTCGGGAGAATTCCGGCTCAGCCTCTTAGTTCGATAGTGTAGTCTACGTGGTTAGATAATTACATATGGTGTGTATATATATAGTTATATAATTATAGTAAGGGAGGTTATAAGTAACAAAATACCCTCATATATATATTATATTATATATATATATATATATATATATATATTATTATATATATATATATATTATATAATATATATATATATATATATAATATATTATATATATATATATATATATATATATATATTAACTTTAACTTCATTTGAAATGTAACCACTTGCGAAAGTCGCAGCCCCCCCCAACCTCAAACTTTTTTTACCCCGCCTGACTATATATATATATATTATATATATTATATATACTGTTCGATAGCGAATCTTAGTCTCCACTAGTGGGCCTCCTCACTAAAGGGGGCTCACCTACCCCCTTAAAAATTACGACATGTAGAAAATTTTGACAGTGAAGAGGATTTCATAGTCTAGATATAATATTTACTAGAATAGAGTATGCTATACTCTCGTGATATACTGTAAGATGTTGCATCTCGTCATAAACCTCTCTAGGTGTGGCTCTGATTCGTGTGTGACGAGTTATAATAAATACATTCGTATATATAATATATAAACTCAAATTATTGGTGTCCTTATAATATATAAATGGTTATCAAACCTCATATGAGATCTCAATATTAGATGTTGTAAATCTCGTATAGTGGCGTGTCTAGACCCCCCACGGAGGGGGCTCCGACTGAAAAAAAGCACAGAATGGCAAATACAAGTGTAAGTCACGGTAGAGGAAGGACAGATATCGCCGAGGAATAGAATTATATAGTCTGGAGATAAAGGAACAAGAGACCAAAGATGGAAAAGGAGTCTGTAATCGTTCCATGAGGATGGAGTTTGCACAGGCTCCCGTGCTAGGCTCCGTGTTCTGTTAGCCGAAGTTATTAAATATATTTGTTATGATATAATGATACTAATATCAGTGTCTTCATATTATTTATTGAACGCCATAGATAACTCCGCGGAATATAGATAGTATTCAAAGTCAGTATAAGTGGGTTGTCATAAGGTGCTATATTATCTCCAGTTGATGAGGCTTGTGATAGTATTACCCTCTACAAATGAACCTAAATTGCATAATGTATAGTGGAGATAAGATTCGGATTCGGAGTAATCATGAGAAAGAATAAGTATGTGTGGTAGAATGTGAAAGTCGGAGTTGAAAAGAGCCCGGAGTTGACATCATGTGCACCTCTCACGATGTTGGCTCCGGTAGTATAATAGTAGTACTACACCGTATTGGCTCTCTCAGTGCCGAATAATTAAATAGGTTCATGTATCTCAGTGTTTCGAGGATTAGTTATTATATAGGAAGTGAGTAGTGTTGGATAAGGACGCCAGTTAGACTCGCGCCAATGTATGCACACGCTCCCCTCGTACGCGCTCGAGATTTATTATAAACAAATAGACTCAAACTAACTAAAATTTTTAAGTTAATTTAAACATTATATTAACTAATAATATAGCAGTGCAGAATATTAAAATTAAATGTTATAATATATTAAATTCAGTAATTGTAACCTGTAAGGAATACATATATATATACCATTAAGATTAAACTAAACATAGAAAATAAAAAAACAACAATTTTTACCAATTGTGATGAACATTATTCTATATTCATTATGCTTAGATTTCATAGCTATACTTTTAAGAAAAATTATATCTCTCGATATTATCGACTTACTCTCCCCACTAAGACAGTAAAGTCAGTAAAGTACATAGAACATTTAACCCCTCCTCTCCTCTCCTCACTAACACGCATAATTTTGATATGAAAAATTTTCAAGATTGGAATACTATGATTACCTCCTACTTGATTTTATTGATCCTCATAGTCCATTTCACTCTCGGACCAGGTGTCATTTCTATATGATCGCATAACTCTGATATTTATATTTAGATAACTCCAAGTTCTTTTTACAAGTACCAACTCTCTTATCAACAAAACAAACTAATAAGATGCTTTTCTATAAAATAATTTCACTATGAAAGAGTAGGCCTAATTGTCATGGTGATCATGGGTCATAATAGCCTGAAGGTAAGATATAATGTACAACAACAACCTAACAAGCATTTAAGCACGAAATCACAACTACGGTTATAACAGTTATACTTATGCCGATTCATGCGTACGTTATAAAAGACAATCAGAAAGTGTAATATATTACATAGACAGAATGTGATCTGACAAGGCAGTAACCAACTAGACTCATCACTTAGTTAAAAGCAGATATGGTTGCGAACATTATCATGGGAATATAGTTTGTTTACAATTTAACGATGAGTTAATTACACTCTATAAGCACAAAAGTGGTCGTTCCTCATAACCATTACGCAATATAGCTAATGTACTTACTATATTCTTCGCTTCGTTTGTTTTTTGAATACCAAGACATAGTATAATAAAATATACTATACACATTAAGTTTCGCCACTCATCGAATACTTAGAGCCAAACATCAACTGAACTACGATAATTAACTGTCACTGATTCTAGCCATAGCATATCCTGAACATTACGCATGTAAGTGCTTTATTGCAAATATATAAGACATCTGACAAAACCTACTTAACTCGCAGTTCCATACATAATAATCTGCGATGCAGGTAGAGTATATACCTAATATATGTAACTACATAACCAAACTCCTCTACAGTAAACCTCGAATCCTCTATCGTTTATAATACTAAATAAATTGAAGATGTGATTCTCGTGAGACACTCGTGCTCTCCGTATGTCTCATGAATTCAGGAGATTAAATTTACAATATTTAATTAGCCATGTAGGAATAGTATATTAAGTCATTATAATACATCATAAAATTATTTCGCATGTTAAATTTAAGAAAACTCCTTTTTCCTTTTCAAAACTTACTCTAGTAGCCTTTATTTCGTATAATATTAAAATAAAAATAAGAGTTATCATTCATGAAAGAAACTACGAAATACCAAAGAAGAAAAAAATGAGAAAAAAAAGAGAGAAGAGCTAATAGCTTCCAAATAAACCTACAAGAAAAAAATAGTGATTCCCAAATAAGCCTTCACGTTTCCCTCTCTGTCGCTATGGTAACGACCACCGCTCCAAACTGCCAACCAGGCGACCATTTGAAAAAAAAGAGAAAAACAAAAACTACAATCTTCTCTCTGTAACCACGGAGACAAGCTCGAAAAAAAATCCCACCGCGATCACAAGCTCCCAAAAACGGTTGACCTTCGAAGGGAAAGAAAAATAAGAGACCAACATTAAACAAATAACTGCATTGGTAGAAGATGAATGAATATCGTTTTTATCGAATCTCACTATTCGAAGGAAATTTGAAGACAGGATAAACGATTTCTTGGATTTATTGATGAAAAAGCAAATTAAGAAGTTAAAATTCCCGGAGAGGTTTTCGCCGACCAAAAATGAAGAAAAGAATTATTTATTTTGCATCTAGGAAATCCTGACAAAGAAGGGAGTCGTAAAAGTAAGAAAACGAAAGGACCGACGAGTAACTTATGAGAAAATGGAAGAATATTGGCGACTTTGACGACAAAATACATAGTATTTTATTATAAATGTCATGGTTATGTTAATTAATATTTGTAAAAAAATTTCCTATTACTATCTTAGTGTTCTCACTTTCCTTTATCTTCACCTCAATGCATGTCTCTCACTCCCTATTTCTCAGAAGGTTGGGTTTAAGAAATATCTGTGAAAACATAAACAAAAGTGATATCACCTTTGTTTATGAGTCAGATATTTCCTTCGTCTCCGAGATCAACCAATGTGAGCTGAAAATATTCCTAAGTAATTAATTACAAAGCAATGTCCGCACCTGCATGTGTGCCTAAAATCCTGTACACCCATGTGTATCTATGTACCATTCGTTAACATCATTTCAAACGAACTAATATGTATAAAAAGTTGTTAGAAAAGGCATCTCCCAAGATGGGAGGAGCTCGATTTGAATAGAAGGTGTAGGGGCATTTGAAATGCCCAGGATCGAGAGAATTGGCTTCGCTACAGCGCCAAGAGCAGACACGTAATGTGTCTGCTCCCCTATTCAAGCTTATTGTCTTATTAATTACAAATATTATTGTGCTATTACATTATTATATAAAACATACATTGCCATTATTAATTCCCATTTATTATTGTGGATGTACCAAATATTTCACTTTGCAATGTAATAAAAATTTGACGCAGCAACAATTTCACTGATGAAACCCCCATTACTAATTAATCTTTGATTGGACTGGTTTAATATTGGTCCATCTCTCTTTGGAATGGCTGGTTAAATATCAGCTCATATCTTTTGTCGACCCCTTCATGACTAGTGAAAACCCCCCTTTCTAATTTGGAGTTAGATGAAATCAAAAAAATTGCCGTTGAAATCAAAACTACTTGAATAAAAAAAACAACTTTTTTTTCTGTGGTTACTAACATTAAGAAAGTGCAGTGATTCTTTTAATTATGATATGTGAGCATTAAATAAACAGTGTAAATAAAAGTTAACAACGTGAAGAATAAACAATATACAATATCAAAATAAATAAATAATTAAGTCGGTGTTAACTTCTAATTTGAAAAAAAAAGTGCGTCACTAAACAAAAACATTTGAAAATCTCCCAAACTGCCACCAACAGACAAATCAAAATACCCAAAGCGTCGTAAAACATACAAAATACCAAACGACCTTCAACCATTTCCTAAACAAACACTCTTTGTCCCAAAAAGGGCTGAACATGGCGGGAAATAAGTCTAAACCTTGTTTAAAAATAAAACGGAAAAAGCTCACCTTTCAAAAAATAAGAAACAGAAACAGCAAAAACATCAACAACATATGGAGTCAACCTTCCCGCTCGATTAAAGCCACGCCTTCCAAGCCCGAAACTCCAACACCAACCCGCCAAATTCAAGTCAAGTTTGTGTGCCCGATTAAACTCCCAAGTTTTGAGGAAGCCGATATTCAAAATTGGATCAAATCAGTAAACATCATTTTTAGACTGTATATAATAAAAAAGTGACTCAGAAAAAATAAGGCACTTAGCACTCATGCTTCCAACTCATCTCTTGCTCTTCATCGAATATCCAATTAAAAAGAATGCCTATAAAAACCTGTTAATAAAAATAAAAATAACCTATTTGTTTCCCCAAGAACAAAGCACTCGCGACGTCATCAAGTTAAACATAAAAGCGAATGAATTAAATAGTGAATATATAAAACGACTCAGGAAAATCATTGGGGATAAGAATGCTGAGACCCTCCTTCAAAATCACCTCGGCTTCGTAAAAAAAATATTTCCTCGCCGCTCTACCTTCCTCTGTGTACCAAAATATATCCAAAATCGGACAGTCTGTCAATATACATACACTCATCACCCTCGCGGACGAGCTCTTTAAAATCACAAGCCCGGGAAACTAAAAGATTGGCTGCCTGTCTCCCCACCCAACAGCGGCCATAAAAAATATAGGTCACAAAAAGAAAGTCGCCGATCACCATTAAACATACCGAATTAACAATTTCCTCTCAATAGTGAAGAGTGTATTAAAATAAACTTCGGAAAATTTTAGTTTGCTTGGTGAAACTACCAATAATCGTATGAATAATATTACTACTCACAACATTAATAATAATAAATAAATACTACTCTACAAATAATAATAATAATAATAATAATAATAATAATAATAATAATAATAATAATAATAATAATAATAAAAATATTCAAAATGAACAAGACATTGAAATAACAAATAAAGTGGTTTGTGTAGAATACGGTATTCATGAAGTCCCAAAACTGTCACTGTTCTAGCTTAAAATTTGCGTGCAGTCAAGAGCTGTACCGACGATGCCTAATTTAGCGAGAGGGGTAAAGGGGATTTTCGGGAATGCCGTTTTCTTTACAAAAAGCTTTAGAAAATACATGAGTAGACAAAAATTTGCTTTAATAAAATAATAAAAATGTTTGTTATAAAATCATGTAAAGGCGAGGACCCAAAATGGGGCAAGCCTATCGCAGTCATAAACAAACCAGCGAGCACTCCTATTGTCCACAAATTCAAATGTGAAGCCAAAATGGCAGATATTAAGAGTTTCCAAATTATTGACGTACTTGTCTCCTATAATATCTTATTTTTTTCATGCAAATATATTTTTTAGAGTGTAATAAGCAATTAATAATTTTCAATTCTTATTTTTTTCAATGGATGATGTAGTGGATATTTGGTGGTAAGAAAACGATGTGCGCAAAACTGGCAATCAAGGATTTCCCTTCTACCATAAATTTTAAAAGGTTTCAGAGCTGACTGAATTGCGCAAGCGCTAAAAGATTTCAGCCTGGATGACAATTTTAGAGGGAAAGCTTTGAGCTGTAATGCTTTTCAAAATCTGAAAAATGTTTACGCATTACATTAATGCGAAAATAAATAAATGATGTTATAGTATCTGTCAAAATTCAATACATTGATGAATATTAGTTTATATGTGATAGCCTATGTAAAATTCTTTGTTATTTCAAATGTTGATATAGTGGGTAGTAGACGGTGAGAAACAAATGTAAACAAAATTTTCGCTCCTTAGCTTTAAAAGGATCAGCAGATGGCGGTTTGACGCCACCATTATCTGACGACGCTTTAGGCGGGAATCGCGTTTGAGATATTTTCACACCTAAAACTATTTACCGACAATGCCAACATTTGAAATAAACATCATTCCACCATCAGTTAGCTAATCATTAAAAATATTCCTCACCATTTATTTTTATAATTTTAATAAAATTTACAATTTTTCGGTTAAATGAATTTGTGTTGATGAAATAAAAATATGCTTTAATTAAGGTCATTTCAAAATTTAAAAGTTCAGAGAGCGACCGTAAGGTACAATCTGACGATCAGAAATGAAATTAAAAATGGGTTTATCAATATTTTTTTTACATTAATGAAGTTTATAAAGAAAAATGAAATTTTCGTAACAATTATTTCATGAAACAAACCTATAAAATGTGTAGTCTCTAAGTATATATCCGAAATAATAAAATAATAAAGGTTTATCAAAAATTCATTGTGAAAGCAAGTTGCCCACATACGGGACAAGCTAAAATCCTATGTACAAACAGCAAGCGTGCGCCTGCGTAGACATCAAAATGCTCAAAAAAGTCAAAATTTGTAACAAACGCAAAATGTAAACTATATCAGAGTTCCAATCGATTTGTAATACATTATAAAATTATTTAGCATGTTAATTATAAGTAAACTCTTTTCCCTTTTTCCAACTTACTAACTCTAGTAGCCCTATTTCTTGTAATATTAAAATAAAAATAAAAGTGTATCATACATGTTAGAAATGATGAAACATCATCAAAAAGAAAAACAACAAAAAGAGAAAGTAACCGTGCTTGACAACCCTCCAAGACAGCTGGTCAGGCTCATGAACAAATATCCAAATCTCCCTCTCTGTCGCTAGGGGCAACGACGACCGCTCCATACTACCCATTTGAAAAAAAAAAAGATAAAAAAGAGAAGAAGGAAAGTGAAAATAAATAGACCAAAAATAACTGCATTGATGAAGAAAGTAAATGAATATCATTTTTATCGACCTTCAACCATTTGAAGGAAATTTTGAAGACAATATGATTGACTCTTTAATTTATTTGAAAAACAGAGCATAATTAAGAAGTTAAATCCACGGAAAGTTTTTGTGCCGATTAAAATGAAGTAAAGAAGCAATTGTTTTTGTGTTTGGAAAATCCTGACTATGAACGGAGTCATAAAATGAGAACACACCGAACCGACACATAAGTTGGAGAAAAATGAAAGAAATGTGTGTTTTAAACTTTGACGACAAAATACACAGTATTATAATAAATGTCAATTATGGTAATCTAATATTTGTAAAATTTTCGCATTTTACTATAATTTAGTGTTTCCGGCCTTTCGTTATCTTTCTTCTCATGCATGCCTCTCACTTTCTCCACTCAGAAGGTATGGGTGTAAAAAGATATATGAAAGAATAATCATTTGTTCTACATAATTAAGGCTTTCCTATCTCTTTCGAAAACTATGTGCTGATAATATTCATAAGTAATTATATGCACAAGCATGTGTGCTTAAAGATCCATGTACATCTTAAATTATATTTCATTGATGTTGCCACCAGTAAGGTTCCCCACATGAGGGAGGAGCCAGAATTGGAAATGTAAGCATGCCGCGGCATGAATGCCCAGCATATGAGACTTGGCGCCCAACATATAGCGCTATGGATGGATGTTGTATACGGCCACCAGTCTGTCCCCTATATTCAAAAAGGCTTCATTGACATTAATTCTTTTATAAAATACAATTAAATTCACAATCCTTTATTATTGTTCTTATAGTCAAGTGAAACATATAATGAAATATCTCATTGTGCAAATTCCATTCTTATGTGACTTGTTAATAAAGACTAAAGAAAAGATGCTCTCATTCCATTCACAGAGTTTAACTGATTAATGACTTCTCATTAATTCTTAGATAGCTAAGGGCGATCTTACGCAGCAATATATATACCTATATATATTATATATATATATATATACTATATAATATATATATATATATATAGTTAATATATATAATATATATATATATATATATAATTAATATCATACTTAATATATTATATATTATATATCATAGAAACCCCCAAAAAAAATATCTGCCTACGACCCTATAATATATATATATTATACTATATATATTAGATATATATATATATATTATATATATATATATATTCAGGATGTGGAGTTTGCAGTGGGAGTCAAGCGTTTTCAAGGGGTAAGGAGTCGGGAGTTGAGTCATTTAAAATAAACGACTCACTTTTCGACTACCAAAACAATTTTGCATAAACTTTTACACAAAAATCTTGGAATAAAAACTTAATTGGATTTATTATAAAAGATGCTACATTTTTATTATTGACATTTGTTTGTAGCACAATATAAATTGTTTTATTAATACATTTCCTTATTTTAAAAGAAAACCAAAACTTTTTCCAGCGATATTTTATCTTATATTATTTTTTCTTCCTGAGTCCGAATCGCCTAATATTCTTTTCTTGAGAAACCGTCAGTTATCCCCATACCGCCCCAATAAACACTTTGGCTTAAATGCATGCAGAGATATTGATTCTTTATATGTTATATATATATATATTTATAATATATAATATTATATATATATATATATTATATATAATATATATATTATATATATATTATAATATATTATATATATTATATATATATATATATCATATCATTATATATATATATATATATATATATATATATACTATATTAATAATCAGGGGACGCACTCGTGTATAGTGAGCGATGGAATCAACGCTCCTCTTCACTTAAGCGTAAATTCCTGAATAATTTAATTATAACAATTAAAAATCATGTTTATTCGATTTGCGACTTAAATAATCTAACTTGAAGCACAATTTTAAAAAATTGTCTTGTAAATCAAGACGAAACGATTTATGAATGATTTTGTTCTATATAAAGAAATTTTAACTTTACATACTTGTATCAGATTGATGTATATTTTGTCTTTAATCTTCCCATATTATATAAAAGACAGTCGGGAAGAGCGAGGCGAAATTTCATTTTCGCTCCAGTCTCGAACCACTATAGTCACAACTGTAAATCTAACATAATGGAAGCAACATAAGAAAAGGTTTGTAAAGTCTATAATAGTTTTGGCGTGATTAGAGTAATAGAAATTGTAAGTTGATTGTTAAAAGTAATCATATTATTCATATAATTATTATTATTATTTATAGTATACATATTATATATATACTATATAATATATACTATATTATATAACCTATATTATATATATATATATATTATATATATATTATAAATATATATATATATATATATTTACATCATATTATATATATATATATATATATTATATATAATATATATTATATACAATATATATATATATATACTACTAATATATACTATATTATATAATATAATATATATATATATATTTATATATTAATATAATATATATCATATATATATACTGATATTATATATAAATATATAATGTATATATACATATATATATTATATCCTTAATACAATAAAATATAATATATATACTAATATTATATATATATATACCTATACTATCAATATATACTAATATACTGACTACTAACAACTATATAAATATACCATATATATATATAAACTATACAAATATATATATATAATATATACTAGGTATTATAATACTATATAATAAATACTTATATATCTATACTATACTATACCACTCCCTATATATATACCATACTTACTATATCCATGTACTATATATACGCCGTATATATATATATATAACCATATAATTATGCCTACTATAATTCATATAGTTATATACTCATATATATTAACTATTCATATATCATACTATATATCTATATACCTATACTACTATATATATATATATTATATATATTAATATATCTAACGCTTCACTATATTTATAATAGTCAAAAGAGTAGTAATTATATAATACATAATATCATATATAATATATATCATATATACCTTAATATAATACGATACTCCCTTAGCTCACCTCACCATACACACTTATACCCTAAGCACTCCCACCATACCTACCCACCTCATACCCCTCACCCCCCATGAGCTACCTACCACTACCCGGCCTACGCCCGCCCCCACCACATAATATATTTATATAACCTATATAATAATACCCCCCGCCCCCCCCCAACTATCCTAGATTTTATATCACCTTTATAACGCTACTATACATAACTATAACTATCACAACATATCATATCCTATAACATCACCCCTATACTATATGATATACGTATATATACGCTACTTATACTATATAATATACTATACTCCTATATTATCATATATACATATATATATACGGTTACTGATATACTATACCTATATATAAACATCTACTACAATAGATTATACTATCATATATCTATATATATATATTTATATATATTACTTTTATATATATACTATATATCGATAGCCGACAGTTTCTTATCGCGCACGTAAATTATAATACTATTACTCAGGATACGGGTGATATAGCTTCTTATTATATAAATCCCATATCCTACGTATATATATATATATATAATATTAAATAATGATATATATTATATATATATACCATTATTATATATATATTATTATATATATATTATATATATTTATATAATATATATATACTATATATATTATATTATTATATATATATCTTAAATAAATATATAATAATTTATTATATAAATTATATTATATATATATATATATATATATATATATATATATATATATATATCTATTAAGACCATATATATAATATTTATATAATATATTAATATATTAATAATAATATATATAATTATATATTATATATTATATATATAATTATAATTATATTGTATATATATATATATATATATATTAATATTATATATTATATATTATATTATATATATATATCTATTTATACTGTATATATAACATTATACTATATAATATTTATATTATATTTATATATTATATTATATATATTATATATATATATATATTATATTATTATATATATATATTAAATTAATATATATATATATATATTATATATTATATATTTATATATATTATATATTATATTATATATATATATATATATTATATTTTTATATTATTATATATAATAATATATATATATATAGAATATAATATATATATTATATAATATATGTCGTTTGTGTTATTTTGTGGAAACTCGCCACACCAACGTACAGATTGGTCTAGGGGGGGGGTGGGGGATTGTGGAGGTGGTTGCAGAGACCAGGTGGTGGCGGGTTTCCAGTGTGGTGTTGGGTTGTGTAGGAGGGTGAGGTGTGATTAGCCCGGTCTGTAGAGCCTAGTCACAGAGACTAGTGCCACACAATAAATAACTGTTAGCAATTATTGAATTGGTATTATAATGTTACCATTTATAGTTAAATAAATCATAAAATTAGTAGTTAATTCAATCTATATATCGATAATTAACCATTGCTCAATTATATCATTACATAAAATATTAAACTCATATAAAAATTCAATTATTTATAAACATAACCTAATATACGGAAATTTTCATGATAATTACATTTTCATTACATAAAAATGATTTCATAACGTAATTTAACTTTAATCTCAACTGATGGAAATAAATATCATTTATATGTAGTTAAAAAAAATCATGACTCAACACAGGAAAATTTTATCATAATATGTTCATATGCAAAAATGTGGTATTAACGGACCACTTATTAAGCTTAACATGCTGATAAAGAAAAATCATTTTATTAAGCAGCATATTTTACCTTCCACTTCCTGATTGAAAGGCCTCCTTTAGAATACATAGACACAGGAACTTAACTTTGTAATTCTCGTTAATTTTGACTGTATATTAAAGAAAAAGTACACGTTTGTAATAAAAATAGCTTAAATTGTAAAAGATATTAATATATATGATATATATTATTATAATATTATATATATTATATATATTAATATTATATAATATATATATATATCATATATATTAATATTAATATATATATATATATTATTATATATATATATATATATATATATATTATATATACCTATACGTTTTATTATATTATATATATATATATATTATATTACTATATATATATATATATATTATAAGTATATATATATAGATATATATATAAAATATATATATAACCATACAACCACAGTATGTAATTACATAATTAAAATGAATATACCAAGGGTGGGAAATATAAATAACTGGGAAAATATATTCTCTGCTTGGAACCAGATTCGTGCCCCGTTTCATTCTCACTTTTGCAGCCACTTTTATAATCACTTTTATACGGTTCGACTGCAGCAAAGCTAATGCAGCTTGCAATCTTGGGAAGGAGCTTGGAGGCTCTTAGTAATAACAAGAATGCATAACAAAACGTTCGAAAACGAACTTTGTAGAAGAAATTGCAGGACAGAGTCACAACCTTGAAATGAAGTTACAGAACTTTGGGTCTTGGAACAAGATTATTTGAGGAGGTGTATGCCTTACTCGATATGTTACGATGTAAGATATATAGTTAGCAAATTTAAGGGTTTCTGAGGGTAGAAGTCAATAGCGCTATTCAGCGTGAGAAAGTTTAAAAGAATTTTGCGCTGTTCTTAACTTGTTAAAGCTTTGGGCGTCTCTACAACACATAATGGTGATTCGACCCCTTATGTGAGGTACACAAAATTGTAAATTTACCACAAGGACCTCTCCCCATCTCGAAAGGAATCTCTGTTAAATAGATTTTGTTTATCACTCCAACCATATGTGAGCTAGCGTTGGGTATGTCCAAGTAAACAACACACTTGACCATCTTGAGTGCGTAGTACTCGCATCTTCTGAATAGAAATGTTGGACTGAGGTATATCGATGCAAAGATGGAGGTCAGGAATAACCTTCCTGGTATTTGCATGTGCAGGGCTAGGTTCTATGTGTTAGTTTAATTGTTTTTGTGTCCTAAATAAAACGTAACTGGAGCACAAAAATTCGCGCATTATTAGTGTCAGATGCGGTATGGCATCACCTATATTCATTATTTGACGCGCAATTTCGTAAGCGCGAGATTGGATTTCGCTTATTCTTTTCTAAGCAGTGACTTTTCATCATTTTAAAGTTGTCATGCCAGTTTGTAAAGCATATGTGATTATTAATTAGTGTCGCTAGATTACAACTAACTGTAGAAAAGAAACATTAGCTGCTTACTAATCAACTATGTTAA
>JABUQX010081051.1:0-17059 GCA_015478945.1 Trachelipus rathkii | reverse complement strand
CTCTGGTGCCTGCAAGTGCAGTTTTTTGGTCTGCCTGCAGGACTGCATATGCCCTTGTTGGTAGGTCCGCTCTCAGAAACAAAAACAAAAAAACTGCTCTAGGCGTTTGAAGCAAGAAAACTTACGATTGTAGGATCTGTTTATTGTTAATTGTCTGTCTTTTCATATTTTCATGTTTTCATTCATATGTTTCCCCCATCTTACAACACCTAATAATTCAGCAAAAGCGCTCCTTAGGTCCTCCCTCTTCCACCTCGTATAGCCAAGATGGCATCCTCTAGACTCTGAGTTTATATGTACAACAATAGGAGCAGAATGGATCCAATTGCCGACACGCAAAACATTATTACTACAACATGTCTAATTTGCAACAACAAAATTGCAAACGCAATCTGAGCTATTTGATCCCCTTAGAAATACAGGTATTTATTTCACAGTCCAGGTTTATAGCCAAGTCGGTTTTTTAATTGAATAGGGCCTATTTTTTTTTCTTTTCGCTCCCAATGTAAAGAGACATGCTTCACATTCCTATATAGTAGCTTCAAGAGCCTGAACCAACTGCCGATATTACTATAATTGACATAAGTTCTTATTCCTTTTTATCTAATATTTGACCTCATCTTGAAATTTATATAATAATTATGTACTTAAATTTTCTTTTGTTAAATAATATTTTTAAACAATTTTAAATTTTTAACAAGTAAATTTATTATCAGTTTATTAAATCTATAAATAGTGTGAAAAAGCAAAATAATTAATAGAAAAATGCATTTTAAAACAGTAGGGGAAACTTGGAACACCCATTCTAAAGTAGCCCAGCGGTAATAAAAGAATTTCATAACTTAAACATTGATAAAAAAAATTTTACTTATCACATCATAAAAAAAATACATCTTACAATTGACCCTGATAGCCATCAGCAAACTTTGGGGAGGGGGTCAGATTCCTGTTATAATTGTTATTATTTAACAAATTTGAAAATTTTATTACAAATACGTATATTATTATTCGATAGTATCATCATCGTCAAAATTTACTATAGAGTTATCGTAAAAAAATTATTAATCATCTCATCACTAATAGTCTGTATATTTGTATAGTTGTGTTAGCTTCACTCTTGATATACAGCAATGATGGGTTTGTGTGCAGAGCAAGGCTGTATGTACAAAATCTGGTAGCGGGGATTGCAACCCTAGTTGCAAATTTCATTTAAATGTATTATGTTCAGATAAATATAACATTAATTAAAATAAACCATAAAAAAAATATAAACAATTTTCATATAATTTTTTAACTGTCAAATTACCATAAAATAAACTGTCAGTAAATAAAAAAAAATTAATGAAAAAAATAAAAAAAATAATAAATGCTGTAAAAACTTTAATTGAAATGCCCAAAATATTATTCTAATTTATTTTTTTTATCCTAATTCCATTAATCCAAAAATTATTAATTTGGACTTTCCTAATATGATTAATTGTGAAACAAATACCCGTCAAGGGTAAATGGTTACCAGTAGATTTGAAAGAAAAGTCTTAGCCTGTTATATTTACTATGAACCCTAGAAATCATTAGTTATCGCTCCCACTATTTATATTTTTGAAAATTATCCAAATTTATTGAAATATATGATAATTTATTTAGTTCTCAGAAATACTTCCCTATCCTTACACCTATTGGTTATTACAAATGACAAAATATGTGGGAAATATATTAAAAAACTCTTAATATGTCGCTGAATACCACTTTATAATTTAAATACAAAATAAAAACCTTAAAAAAATTCTAAAAAAGTCTAATTATCATACAGGATGAGCAATTTTGAAATATCAATAAATTTCATGACAAACATACTCAAATATTTTGATATTTATTCCCGTAGTATTAAAACGAGTAAAATATAAAAAATCAGCCTCACGCGTACTAGGACATTTATTCGCCCTAGATGACTGGACCAGCCGTCAATAGTAACAATAATCACTTCATTTCAAAACCGTAATATCGACTAAGCTTAATTAATATATAATAACATTCGCAAGCATATGCCTATATCAAGATCATATCCAAATTTTACGTAAATCATCAAACTCGCAACCCAAAAACATACCAATTTTGTAAATGTATAATGTAAAATTACATATTTACATAGAAAGAGTACAAACAACTATTATTCTTATCGGTCGGGGTTATATAGGATAACAAATATTATGTGTCTTTATTCAATTTCAATAGCGAAGTAGAAAGTAAAATCTGTACGTTCAACCAAGAAACAGAAATTAACATAGTAGTTGACAAACGCACTGTTGCAAGACGATGGAATGGACCACCTGCCATATGCAAATTTTTAGAAAAATATTTTTATTTTTAATACTTTTTCATTTTACAAATATTTTAAAATAAAAAAATGATATCATAACCTTCCAGCGAAAAAACGAAATTCAAAAACAAGAAAGACATCTACAACTATCTCTTAGAAAACCCTTGCTCCCACCTCCCTATCATACAATATTTCTCAGGTTGGTTACTACAACAACTAATATATATATACCATATACTATATAATGAATATATATATATATAATATAATTATATATATATATATATAATATATATAATATATATAATATATATACTTATTAATATATAGATATAAATATAAAACATAAATATATAATAATAATAATATAATTATATATAATATATATATATATATAATATAGCTACCCTATATAAAAAAAATAATAATAAAAATTCCCCCAATTATGCACCTAAAAAAAAAAGACAACCCTGTTTTCTGTATGATAGCCTGTTAAAAAAAACCACTCCATATCTGCTATATACTGAATGTATTTCAGAACCAAAAAATTGCTTGGACCTATTAACCCATCAATGAGAACAAGAGTTCAATATAAATGCCTACAATTCGATTTCTGAATATTTTGAAATTTTTAAATAATTTTCAAAAATTCTTCCTCACACATTTTGCAGACTCAAGTTGACTCATTTTTCAGTCGTTATGTCTCTCCTTCAAGCACGTGGCTAATGCACGTATCCTAAGAAATCTATGCAATTATAGAATAAAATATGCAATTAAATTATGTTGGTCCCATCATAGGTCTCATCCCAAGAACTCAAATTTCATATAATTTTATGCAGCCCATCAACACCAACGTACCATCCAACTTTTCGTCAGTAGTTGCTACCAGTTGTAATGTAAAAAAAAAAAAAGAGAAACCCAGAAGGACACCCAACCTTCTGTTAAAGTCTTCAATACTATGCAAACCCAAAACCTACCAAACCTTAAAACTTAAGACTACATTCTTTTTAGACCTATATATATATAATATAATATTATATATATAATAATATATATATATAATATATACTATTATATACTTTATATAATCTAATATAATACTATATCTACTTATCTATATATTAAAATATTTTAATAATAGATATTATATAACATATAATATATATATATAATATATAGATACAAATATCATATAATATATATATATATATATATATATAATATATTATACACATATAGCATGAATTATATATATATACTACTAATATATATATATAATATATTATATATATATATATATATATATATATATATAAATATATATATAACTTTTTATCACAATATATATATACTACCTATATATATATATCATATATATATAATTAGTATATATATATATATTATATTATAATATATATATATAATATATATATTAGTATATATATATATATATGTATATAATATGTAATATATATATAATATAATAATATATTATAATAATATATATATATATATATATATATATATATAATATAATATATTCTATATTTATCATATAAGAATAATAAAATGTTTCTTTATATAAATATATAAAAATAAATATTTTTTTTTTTTTCGCTTTTTTCTAAAAAAAATCTGGATTGCCTTGACAAGAAATTTCGATCGAGGAGCTTTGTGGAAACATCCTCAAAAATAGACAAAATAAGAATCAAAGGTTCTTTGACTGCCATGACACACCAGTGTTTTGAAAGCCATTTATAAATTATGCTTTCGTTCGAGCAACAAATCAAAATTCCTCAGTCAATGATCCTTATGAAAAATAATGTTTCGCAAGAGAATAATGATGCTTAATGTAAAATTAGCGTTCTTGGATAACATTTTAAACATTATTTTAATATAATAAATAGAAATTGAAGTAATTTATACAATTAGCTTTTATTTTTGTATAGAGAGGCGCCCGCGCCTCCCTCGGGTCCCCCGTAAAGCCCCGCGCCTGAATGATAATATAATATATAATATATATATAATATAATATAATAATATATAATATAATATATATATATATATATAACTATATATATAATAATATAGAATTATATTATATATATAATATATATATATATATATATATATATATATAATAATATAATATATATACATAATACAAATACACTCACTAATAATGAAACATATATATATATATGAACATAATATATATATATATATAATATTGTGATAATATATATAATATATATATATAAATAAAATAAATTAAAAAAAATATTATATAATTATACTATAATATTACTATATATATATAATATATATATATAATATATATATAATAAATATAATACATAATAATAATATATATATATATATATATAAAAAAAAAAATACTAAAATAAAATCTAACCTACGACCAATAAGGACTTGATATATCATACATTAATATATATAATATAATATATATATATATAATATATAAAATAATATAGATATATATATATATATATATATAATATATATATAATAATAAATAATAACTATAACTATATATATTATATATATATATATACATTATATATATATATAATATCATATATATAGATATATATATAATAATTTATTAAATTATATAATATATATATATATATATATAAATAAAAATAATATATATATATATATGTATATATAAATATATATATTAGATATATCTATATATATATAAATACTAATAAATATATTATATAAAATATAATATATATAATATATATATATATAATAAATATATATTTTTATATATTATGTATTGTCAATTATTTTTATTGACACTGGCCCCCTTTATTCGACAGAAGTTGAGAGATTGCTTTTTGAAATCAAGCCGTTCTCTTTTACCTTGAGCGTTTGTCATGCCCGGTATCTCATCTAAAAAGTGAGATCTGCAACTTTCATGGGATGTAGCTGTGTGTTCGCTGATACTTTTTAGGGGGCGGGGACGAAGAGTTTAAGGAATAGCATTTGGTGGGCAATTGGTTTGAAGTCTGCACTAAAAGCTATGTATCTAATATATTTTTTGGAGAAATGGGTCACTTGGAGGATTGTATCGCATGGTTTTTAAAAGACTCGTTCGCCGTAAAGCAAAATTGTAAGGAAATTTTAACGATATTTGTCGAATCTGTTAAGAGTTGTGCCTTGGTTGGGTCGGCGAAGAGCCTGGCACCTATAATTGTGTTCTATCATAGTCAAATGACCTCAATTTGGATAATTTTTGTTTCCCTCATTATATGTCAATAAGTTCAAATTTTTATAATCAACTTGTGAAAGTAGTTGAACAATATTCTTTCACCATTGCATTCATAATCGATGAGGCGAAAAAATTTGTATTATATTAGAGATGTATTGTATTTCCTTTAAAAAATTTTTTATATAGTTGTCAGTGGTGTTTCATTAACTTTTAAAAATGTTTGGTAAGAAGAGTTCGTAGGATAATTTAATTTTAGTTGCTGTCCTATTGATATGTTTGAATGGAGGCCCTTTAAAGATAATGAAATGGCCGTCAGAAGTCTATACCGATTTTTTTATCTGTTTCTTGAGTTGAGGGCGAAATGATGGATATTAGATTATTGCGGGAAGATGGATTGATGTCTGTCGAGCCGTGATCAAGTCATAGAAAGAAATTCTCGAGCAGAGGCTGACATTCTGTTGGAAGACAACCAAGCTTCATAGATGATTTAGGTTAGATCTGAGTTATATGTAGTATTAGTACTGAGGGGCTCGTATGTTTTGTATGTCATCTGCATAGATTATAAATTATGAATTGGGAGATTTAGAAGTGGGGATGTAAGCTGAAAAGGGTTTAAGCTGAAATGAATACAGAATGGCTCCCTGAGAGATTCCGTTTTCCGCAAATTTTGCCAGTTTTGAGATTGATGTTTGATGTACACCTTTGCTGTACGTCAAGATATGAAATTAGCCGACTCATTTTTTTTCATATAATTGTTTGAAAAGAATATTAGGATTTTTTTTAAATGAGTAAGCTGTCTGAGGTACTTCTGTCCAAATGCTTTTAATAAATGTGATGTCTAGGATATTGCCATTTGGATGGAGGAGAATTATTAATTCGTAATGATGTTTTAGTTGATGTTGTTGACACTGTTTCTGAAGCGAGTGGTTTTTAGGAACCATGTTGGTGATTTGGTGAGTGAAAGTGGGGTTGGATTTTTGGTGAGTATGATCTTCTCCATTAGTTTACAAAAATGAGGAAAGGCGGGATATGGGTCAATATGAGGAAGGAAGATTGGTCTTTTCTTTGTTAAAATTGGGGTATGATAATTGCTTTTTTCGAAGTATGAATATGAAGTTTAGGAACAGATTTGTTGAAAATACATCTATCTTGTTAATGAATGAATAAGCAGTATGGTTCAAAAGTGTTAATGTGGCAGGTTTAGAAATCTCTCGGTTAGAAGCTGGGATTTATAAGGTGAAATAGGGAATAACTTCTTGCTAGTAAATGCCGGGTTGGATTTATTTCTAATTGTTTCTTTTTAAGTTTGCTTAGCATCTTTCTGTTATTTGGCTTGAGTGGTTTGTTGAAGATATTGAAGATGTTGTGCAAGCATGTTGCAGTGTGTTGGGGATGAGAATGAAGATTATTTGTCCTTTACTAAATTCGCTCGTTTGGTGAGGGTTTTTGGGAGTTGTGGAAAACTTCATACCTCATGCATTTTTGTTCAGCTCCTCAGTTTTCAGTTAGCCTGTGTTTTATTTTTCTTTTTAGTGAGATGGAATTGCAGATTGTATTGGCAGTTAGATCTGGGGTCTAAAATTTTTGATATCCAACGATATTTCTTGTATACAGGTTGCACCAAATTAAGATGTAATGAGACCGAGTCTTGGTCTTATGTATTACTCTGAGAGATTATAGTATTCGTTATGTAGGCGAGAGTAGTTGATGATTCTATAGTAGAGTAGACTGTGCGTTTCTATTGTTTTGTTGATTTTTTGGCCAATGCATTTTTAATTGTAAAGGTTAGATTATTGTGGGGCCTGAGTTATTTATTTGTGGTTTTATATGTGATTATTACTTATGTGACACTTGGTCGAAGGAATCTATTTCTCTGTTTCCATTATGTTCGGTTGAAAAGAGGAGCGAGAGGAGAAAGTAGTCGTGTTGGATTTTTGTTTGTTTGGTTTACTCTTGTGAAATCTCGGGATGAAATGACTCTGTAATTTAATAATATTAAGACGTTGCCTAGGGATTCAGCGAAAATGATTCTCAGTTATCTCGAAGAATATTCTCTTGTACCAAGCTATGTGCAAGGTCGCTGAAGTCGCTCCTATTATAAATTGTAACTTGTATTAAGAGAATTTAAAGTCGGGTTTTTAGTTGTTCAAGACAATATTGAGATGTGGGGATGGAATCATTATGTTCAATATGTGGGTCATATATGATAAGGCAATTGTAAATGCAAATTGAATGGAGGCAATTGTCGTTTATAGATATGGTTTCTGTGTGCTAGTGCTATGGTAGATAGGTTTGTTTTGATTAGTGTTAATAGTTGTGGCGTTTTCTGGGTGAGTATCTGAAGAAATGAGATCAATCCATAAAAAATGTGCTCTTTGGTATAGTGATGTTAGCTTCTTGTATTTAAGCATGTAATGTGTTGGTTTTAGAGAAAGCTAGAGATTTCTGAATGTTTGCATCGTGTTCGAAGCCATTCCGTTTTTTTCTGGCACTTTGAATTGGAATGACTGCTTTGCGTGCTTCTACGCTATTATAATTGAATGACTGCTTTGTCTCTGGTGACGCTTCGACCTCTGCCGATGATACGTGGGAGCTGTAATCGTTGATGAATGTGGAGGGTTCATTCCTTCTTCGACTAAATCTTTCTCTCCTCATAATCCTATGTTCGATCTGCTTGTTCTCTGCCATTCAGGCTAGAGACAGTCCGTATCGGGAGTGGAAAAATTCTCGTCTCTATCACTCTTGCTAATTTCATTACTGCTAGAAATCGTTGCAGGATACTCTCCAGAACGAGCAAAGCTCGCTTCATCAAACAAAGTCGCGCTAACCTCCTGTTCTCCTACTGCCAAATCTTTCTGCCTCTTGCAAAAACATCTCTAACAACTTCCCTTAAATCTGCTTTCCTCCTCTTATTCGCTCGACTTGTGGCTAATTCTCCAACTGAAAAGGCCACTCTCTTCGGCCTCCTGTTTCCTCTAACTCAACCCTGACATTCTGCATTCCTCATCCTCTCCTGCTCCTACTCAGTTCCGCCTTGCCTGATTACATTCATCGTGCATGAGCTCCTTAAATCTACGAACGTAGAAGGCGGGGCCCGGATGCATTCCCCCCGAGTTTATATGAGGAGTGTGCTCCGTCATATCCCCCCTGCGTTCAAACTATATTCTTTATGTCTCAATACTAACCACTTTCCCTCAAGTGTTGTAAGCACGCTCAGTCCAACCATTCCGAAAAAAGGAAGCCGCCTGATCCTTCTAAACTATCGCCCTATAGCTCTAACTTGTATTCGCTAAGATCTTTGAAACCCTTCTCAACTCTCATTCTTTTAGATCATCTGAATCTCATTCACTTCTTTCCAATCGCCAGTACGGCTTTCGGCGCTCGAGTCTACTGGCGATATACTTTCCTATCTTACGAATTTATGTTTTTCGCCCTTAGGAACTAGACTCGGGGAGACCTGCGTAGTGGCGCTTGACATATCCAAAGCATTTACCCGGGATCAACGCGTTCACGTGCTCTCCAAGCTCCGCATCCTTTGCGGTTTCCTACCTTCTCTATCTTGCTAAACTTATGTCTAGTTAATTATCTTCTTTTTCAAATCGCCCCTCTAATATCGGCTTGTTGTGATGCGCGCGACTTCTTTCTTCCCTTTTATGTCTAATAGTGTTGTTCCTCAGGGTTCTGTCGCATCCCTACTTTATTTCCACTTTTCATTAATGACTTCTCACCTGCACATCTAATCTATTCACCATATCCGATGACTTCGCACCCTTCATCTTAACTCATTTCAATTTCTCTCCCTCTTTTTACTTCTAGAACAATGCCCTCTCGTCTTAACCTTTCCGATTTCTATTCTCGCTAATCTGGATAGAATTTTCCGGGTGGGTCGTCGAACCTTGTTGAAATTCAATTCTTTAAAAACTCAACCTACAAATCTCCCTCTTCTCTAAACACCTTCCAACTTTCCTATCTTCTTTTCTACGGTTCTCTCGTCTCTCCTGTTGACATATAAACATCCTTGGCTTAACCTAAACAAAAAATGTCTTGGAAACCTCACATCACAACGTTTGCTAGCGGCCTCAAAGACAAGAAACTGGGAGTTCTGTTTAGACGCGAGACTTTTTTTCCTCTTCTCAGGCTCCATCTAATACAAGGCCTTCGTCCGCCCTTTGTATGGAGCTACGCTCTCATATCTGGGGGGGCTCTGTTTTCACCCGCCGCTTTGGATTAGGCGAGTCAAAGGCCAAAAGCTTATAAACTTTCCGTACTTTCCCAGTTCTCTTGCACCCTTCGATACGTTTGCGGCGCCGATGTTGGGCGTTACTCTTTCTATATAGGTAACCGCAGCGCAGGGTTGCTCAAGGAGCTTATCACTACGCCGTACCTCCACTTTTACGTCGCCCTCGGAGTAGAACAGGGGGCTGTGTTCTGCACATTGAGTTGTTTGATGTATGGTTAACTCCAGCGCTAGCTCGACTGCGGCTTCCTTCTTTCCTCCACATCTGTTTGTGGAATTCCTTCCATCTTCTTGTTTCCTGCTGAATTAATCTCCCCCACGCTTTAAAGCCTGCGTCTGTGCTCATCTGCTTTAATTAATATAGGTGGAACTTCTGTGGCGCGTGTAAACAACCCCCTCCCCTCCTTGCCCGTGAGTCGTGCGGTCTGACAACTGTAAAAAAAAAAAATTCATAATTTTAAGGGTTTTAGACTTCTTATTTTAAATTTTAATAATTCGTCATGTTTGGCTGATTGAAATTTGTTGAGTGGTACAAATTGAAAGAAATCCATGTGTGCGTTTGATGCGGGGGGGAACAAGTGTCTCGTAAAAGAGAAAATATCGCTTTTAATATCAATCTGTGTATAGTGGGAATACTTTAAAAAAATGGTTTGTAATCGTCAGTAATGTTTTTGCAGTATGCGGACAAGATATACTTAGAAGGGTCAGGGTTAGATGTACATTGCCAGGTGTTTAAGATAATGGGAATATGTGAATTAAATTATTTTTGTTATCAAATTATAGTTAAGTTGAGAAACGGAGGGATGGGAAGAGGATGGTGGCCTTGGTGGTTATGATGTACGAGCGAATTGAGCAGGTTTGTGACAACTTAGTTTCACTGCAGGAGAAATTAGGTATAAGTGAACACAACTTGACACGCAAAAACAAATACACATCATAATAGTAATGTGAGTTATTGAACAGGGTGGGTCCCACGCATTTTTATGCAATTTGGGACTTATGAGTATTATTATAATGGTCAGATCTAAAATTAATTGATTGCAATTTATTGGGAGAAGTGATACAACATGATATGAATGAATAATTAGTTTACAGAAGTTAAGCATATATGGTATTGTTATTTTAGGTAAAACTAAATAATTATAAGATACCGATCTTGAAAGCAGAAACGTATTTTTCAAGATGGTTGTGTGTTGGATTTCGACTTTTGCTTCCTCCACCTAAGGAGCACTGGCTTCCTTCCTTGAAGACTATGAATTCAAATGGATTGGGGATATTTTCTGGTATGTCTCTTTGAATCTGTTGCCGGTAGTTGAACTCCATTCCCCTTCTTGTAGTCTTCATCCATACCATTGCAGACCTCATCCACACTTCTTGAAAGCGACCCGAATCTGTGGAATATATATATATATATATAGTATATATATATATATATATATATATATATATATATATAATATATTATATATATTATAGTATATAATATATATCTATAGTATATATAAGCATATATATATATATTATACAGTATAATAGACATATATATATATATTATATAATAATAATATATATATACGTCGTGACTGAGTATATATACTAATGTTGTCCTCTTTTAGTATATAATAACTATAAGTGGTTTTTGTATTAAAAAGTAGTAACCCGAATAACTCACGTATACTATACTAAATAGGTATATATCTGCGATTTTTGCAATTTTTATTTATTATGCGCGCGTTTGGCGAACGGAGCTGCCAGCGAGTATAAAAGCGTTCTATCTACTCGAAGAGGAAAATCACCTCAAAGATGAGGGATGAGTTAATTACCACCGTTTATTATGGCCAGATCTAGTAAATTGATGGTGTGTCTAGGAGGTAATAAAGAACCACGAGAATTAGCTAGTCTCCACTCAGTGATCAGAATGTAAGGACTCGCCAAGTAATCTATTCTGGAGGTTCATTTTATTAAAACTATTCGGTATTGGACATAGCACGTCACCAGCTACCTACAGAGAAAGTAAGTAGCAAATTCTACTTCCAACTATCTTCCTCTAAATAAAATACAATATAATCGAGATAACTTTACCACGAACACTTCTATCAAAAATATTATACTTAAATCAAAAAGAACTAATTACCAACACTCCTTAGTCACCATAGCGAATAAATGAGTATGAAGCTTAGAGCTTAAATTCTAATGTCGATAGCCCTCATCGCACCGCGCTCCCATGCTTCAACCACTTTTTGGAATGCGACTCCTTCATATGGCACGGGTATTAATGCTGCCTTGAGTAATATGTAAAATGTTTACTATCATCTTTTCTTTCTTTATTAGTTTCTGTCAACCTTCAGCAACTAGCTCTACACAATGTTCTCTCACTAACATTAAGTAATCCACACTTTATGTGCTTAAGATGTCATTGTCACAAACACAACCTCTCGTATCTTCTGGACCTTCAACTATCTTTGTTCCGTTAAAGGCTGCAAACACACGGGGAACTTGCTTTCACTGACCGGATACTTGCTGAAACAAAACAAAACATCATTCTCGTACTCTTTCTCCTTCCTACATGTACTTCTTATATCGCCAATCAAAAGATTTGCAATGAACCAAAATGGTAATAAATTGCTGGCCGCATATGCATCGACCAAATCACGTAACGATAAAAACTGTATGCGATCCAATCTCTAATTTGGAGTCTTTCGAATTTCTATAATATTATGATTGTTAAGGATTACTCCATCTTCACACCACAATCGTAAAAGAGAGAGAGCATTCACCTGCTCTGACTTGCAAACTTCTCTAACCTAATAAAATTGTAATACTTGACCTTACCACCAATCCGTATGTCCCAGATAACTTCATCCACCAGTTAAATTATTTCTGAATAAATATAAAATTCCAATATAACAATTGCACTAATTCTCGATTCTTCTTGGCTTGACTTAAATTATCTCTTATGAGAATACCTATATCACTGCCCGATAAAAGTAGACTTATAAATCACCCAGAGGACACACTCTGCTCCTCTCCTTCTTTACTCAGAATCATGCATACTTAATGAAAATGGATTGATCCATTATATATAAGCTCTCACCTAATAATTGAAGGTTCGCCACCCAAAATCACGTGCACAGGTGTATAAAAATTTTTCACACCACTCCTAGTTCCCCAGTCTGATAAGAATGTGCCACGAGAGCGTGACATATGTGTCTCGGATACATTGTAAGGAATTGATCCATTATCCTGTTTAGTTGCCAGATGTACTGTTATATCTAAACCTGTGTTGGAAATTTATCCAGTGTCAAATTTGTGTTTTACAATTATGATAATTTTAAACCTTCCCTGGAACATTTTATTTAAAAAACATATTATACACTTTTCACAATAATAATAATAATCATCTAATAATAATAATTAATTAATCCTGTTAAAAATATAATAATCTACATATATATATTTATACCCATTTTGATTAATAAAAATGATATGAATAATAATAATAATAATAACTGGATATTGACCAGTCCGTTTCATTAGCTTATACGCTATTCACACCAAACCCATCATACCCTAGTTAATCACATATTACTAATATCTAATCACATTTAAATAATAAATAATAATAGATAATAATTAATAATAATATATAATTAATTACATAAAGTTAATTTAAATAATAATTAAATGTAAATAGAAGAAAATAACACCGAACCTTTCTATTCAGCAATAAAGAGAGAACTTTGAGAACGTTTGTGTGAGTTAACAATTGATAGTGAAATAAAACTATAAAGGTAAGTGCAATAAATTTCGTTATTTTTAAAATAAAAAACACGAACAACATGGCCGTTTATTCGTGATAGTGTCAAATGTAGAAAGATTAAATAAAATACATGCTTTATGGTTCAGATCGACTGACACACAAAACTATATTGCTCATCTTATAAATTAGCTAAGAAGTTCACCCTCTGGAACATGCTAATAGTACTTGGGCACTATGAAATGTAACGAGCACTAGATAGAGCAACCGAGTGAAACAAAACTGGGTGGATATAGGGTTCGGCGTACAAAACGTGCTGCGGTAGAGTCTTGCCCTTACTCTTGACCTTAATTACTGCATTTTATGTGCATGGAGGCGAGTAGGGTGATAAATGTATCCCAGTATACAAATATTATGTTTTTAATATTTCACAAATTTCACTAAACAAATAATTATCACATGAGAGAGAATAAACACAAATTAAGTGTCTGATTTTCCCAACACTCTTGCGCTCATGCTTCTCGCTGTTCGTATTATGCCATCTGGAACTTGCATTCAGCAGGCGAAATACTAGTCGTATAAAATTTTATTAGCTTACACAACAACATAAAAGTCTAAGAAAATTAACAGTTTCAATAATTAATACTATATTAATAATAAGTATATCTCTTTGTGTTCATAAATTACATTGACAAATATTTTACAAAGTTTTTTAATGAAAAAATTTCAGAGTTCAAAGAATTTTGAGTCAAGCCAGATAAGTATCTTTTCGTAATATAAAGTCCCTTGTTTTAGTTAAGATTTAAAAAAAGATCATCTAACTTAATAAAAGAATATGGTTGATGATGAATATCACAGAGACTTATATGATAATGGTGTCAATCAATACCAGTCCTTGTTATATTCGTTACATCTCATCGTCTCGCTACTATGCAAATACACTACGTCTGCTCTCTGCTTCATTTGCTGGTTCCTCTACCTATCTTCATACTCTCTCATCCAACTCTATGTGTTCTCCCTCTATCTCCTCTCTCTCTATATGTCCCTTCTTATTCGGAATTTCGTTAAAACTTTCGTTTGTTAGCGTGTAGAACATATCCAAAATCATATCAATAGAGTTGTGCAACATAATGGGCTTTGACTTGTTTCTAATCTTCCCCTGCCTTACTGTATCTATCGATGTTCCTTCTATGATTACGTCTTTGGGCCTGGTTGCGTGTGTGTGCGAAAATCTAATCTATAGCAGTTTGTTGCAGAGCGGCCACCGTTCATCCGTCAAATTTAATCTATTAAAGATGCTGTTCATCAACGATCATCCGTTATATCTGCTGATCCCAAGCTACTTCTCGCGACTTATTCCCACATTTATTAATTAATGACCTTCCCTCTCTCCATTGTATCTCGTTCACTGTTCAACCTGGATACATAGATGCATCAAATATCCATAAAAGTCCACGAATAATAGAATTACCGACTCTTGCATACTGTTCCAATTTGGACGAGAATATCAATAAGATAATCCAAATCTAAATAATAAAACACAAAATTAATAAATAATTATATAACTCACATTTAGCACAAGTAATAATTAATAATTAATAATGATAAGATAAGTAATAATAATAATAATAATAATAATAATTGAATAATTATATGATACATACATATATGAGAAAAAACTTTCCCATAAGAAAACAAAATAATACTATAATAATACAAATAATATACATCGAAAAAAAAATAAAATTTTTTTTAATAAAAAAAAAAATGAGATTAACCACTTATATGATATAACTTTAAAATAATTTCACGCATCCACAAATATATACATACTAAAAATTGCAGAGAGCAATAAAAATAAATAATACAAAACACACTAAAAAAATTAAAGAATTAATCGACATATTATATTCACATAGGTACAAGGATTTTCAAATAAAACAAATTCAAATATACTTTATTCAATACACCAACTAATCTAAATAATTAATTAAACAAAGAGAATTAAAAATATTAATAATATTATCAATATCATAAAAATAATAATAATCTAATATATAAACATATTTAAAGTTAAAATATAATAATAATGAAGAATCACACAGTATGAGAGAATAATCTCAATTATATGAGAATATAATGGTTACACATTACTGTCTTATCAGAATAAAATAAATTATCCAATCTAATATATAATATAATGAATCACAGAATAACACACATATGGGTCCGAGAATAGATTAGCACTAAGTGACTTATTAGAATAAGTAGATCAGATAACTAAAAACAAATCACTGATTCGATTTTATTTAAAAATACACCTGTCAAAATTAATATCTAGTTCAACACCGCTATTTGTGCACTGAAATATACACTCGAATATTTTTCAAATTTCCAAGTATATCGGACATTCTATATATATATATCTAAATATTGTTTAACTACAAATTCCTCATTTAGGTATATAAAAATCTCATTGTAAAGCCAGTTCCGTAAAAGCACAAGGTTATTAAAACAACTTAAGCCAGATAAAACAAAAGGAAACTATACTGAGAGCCTTGTAGCCGAGGGCAAAGGCGCACTAATTGATTTACTAGTATCTTTCTTCTCAAAGCTAAGTTAACTTTATCCTGCTCCCATACTATGTGTTGTAACAGTAGTTACACCGTGTAAAATAAAAAATAAAACACAGGTTATTTAAATAAAACGAGTTCCAATTTTTAAGTAAAAGATAACGATGCTTTATAGTACATATTATTTATATCATTGCAACTGGCTTGAACCAGCTCTTTCCTTACGATTACAAATTTTTAAAATAAAATTATTAAATAAAATAAATAGAATATAAAAACACAATAAAAATAAAAATATAAAAGAATAAAAACACATGTAATATAATATTAATGATATAAGTTAAGTATATACTTAGTGAGCATACTATACTGTGTAGTTGCGCTGTGCGTACGTTCACTAGTGTTGCGTGTGGGTATTAATAGATATATAGTATGTGAGTTTAGTAAGTGTGTGTGTGTGTGAGTTGTATGGAGATATCACTATATATATATATACTATATCAATAGTATATATATATATATATATAATATATATACATATATATATAATCATATATAATTAAAAATGATAAAAACTAAATTTTATATATATACTAATATACTATAGTATATATAATATATTATATATATAATATATAACGATTACTATAACATATCTATAGTATTTAAACATATTAATTACAAATAATAATAATAATAATATATATAATAATAATGAAATTAATATTAAATAATAATAATTAATAGGCCTATATATATATATATAATATACTATATATATAATTTATATAGTAACTATAATTAATAATGATAATAAAATAAGCTACATATAAGTATATAATTAAAATAATAATAAAATATTAAATAATTAATAAAAATTAGAAATAATACATAATAATATGAATAATAAAAATCTATATAAAATAGC
>JABUQX010081050.1:25000-42500 GCA_015478945.1 Trachelipus rathkii | reverse complement strand
ACATAATTGTAAAGGAACATTTAATTCAGAAGAAAGAGTTATGTTAGAAGCTACCTACACACCGAGACGAGTGCCCCAATATTGTTAGTAAGCCCGTGGTCCATTGTTTCGGAGGATTAAAGAAGTTATATTGTGTATCAATTTAATTTGCAAAGAAGTAGGATGTAATTCTTCTTATGTGGGATACACAACTAACACTCTAAGAACCCGAACTTATGCAACACAGGTATTAAACCCAGTACAATATGGGAGCATTACACGACGGATCACAAAATCCCCACCTACAGTTGAAATTGCGAGTTGTTTTAAAATTTTATTTTCAAGTTGATAATTTCAACTATCTTCGAATAGCAGAATCTCTTTTTATTAAAAACTTAAGCCGATATCAATGTGAAATTAATGAAATGAATGAATGCTGAATGTTTCTTTCTGATGTTTTGTGTTGCCAGGGGACAACCTCACGTCACATCCCCCATGATAAATAGTTGTATTCGGCCAAAAACATGTAATTTTTTTTGCATTTTTCATCAAAATTATTTTTTAAACTTCCCAATTAATGTAAATACATTTTAGATTTTTTATATTAAAAATTTATTTTGTAAACTGCAATTAAAAATAATAGTTAGTTAACCGGTGATCATGCCTGAAGTGTACAGGCGAAATATTGTATATATATATTAAAGTTTTAAACTTTCTTATTCTCGAATAGTCTTAATAAAATTTGATTACGAAATAAAGAACTATTTAATTTTAGAAGAATTGAAAGAACTTGTAAAAAAAAAAATAATAATAATAATATAATAATAATAATAATAATAATAATAATAATAATAATAAATAATAATAATAATAATTAATAATAATAATAATAAATAATAATATAATAATAATCATAAATAATAATAATAATAATAATAAATAAAGCTTACAAAAATTTATCAACGAAAAAACAAATATTTAAACTAACTAAAAGAACACGTTATACTATTTTTAAGCTTCGCACTAAATTTATAATTTATTTATGTAAATCAACTCGTTCGAAGGTAATTGATTATACATCGAAAAAACTGAACAGCTTGCACGAAATCTCTAAAGCCACATATATATATATATAATATATATTATATATATATAATATATATATATATTATATATATATATTAGATTTATATTATATAAATATATATATATATATATATATATATATATATATATATATATATATATATATATATATATATATATATATTTATTATATATATCATATATATAATATAATATATATAATAATATATATATATATTTATTATATATTATATTATTATATAATATATAAATATATATATATATATATATATTATATATATATAATTATATATAATTATATTATATATATATATATATATAGTATATATATTTATATAATATATATTACTATATATTATATATATATATATAATATATATTATATATATATTTATATATATATATATATATATTATATAATATATTCTATAATATATATTTATATATATATATATATTATAATATATATTATATATATATATATATTATATATTATATAGTATATATATATATATATATATTTATATATAGTATATATTATATATATATATATATATATATATATTATATATATTAACATATATATATATATATATATATATATATATATATATATATATATATATATATATATATATATATATATATATATATATATTGTAAAATTATTTCACAATATTTTAAAACAAGAAACTAAGTTTTTTTATATAAAAAACATACAATCCAAAAACAAATCTTCACTTTAAATATCTTTTTTTATTACCTGACTCAACACTTCTTAAACTTTTGGATCATAAAATTGGAGCCAGGATGTTGAAATAAGTCTGTGAATCATAATTCCTAGTCTGGGAATTCTCATTCCTAAATCCATTCCTAAAAATCCATTCCTAAAATCCATCCGGATTCCAAATGGATTTACATTTGGATTTATTCAAAAATCCATTTTAGACTTCACTTCAGAAAAAGGGATAGAGAGACCGAGAGAATGGTGGGGGAATGAGAGGGAGAAACTTTAGGGGTTTAGAGAGATTAGAGAAGGGGATGAGAGAGGGACAGAGGGAAAGCGATCTTTTAAAAAGGGTTGGATCACAGGAAAAGTCGTTCGTTTGGGCCTAACAACTGCTTAGATAACAGCTAAAGAAATAGTTCTGAGTATTGTTGTAAGAGGCGCGAAAATTATATTAGAGATAGAAGTTTTATTAGAGAAGTGAAACATGATATAGTATATATTATTTTGACTATATTATATATTATATATATTATATATATTATATAATGTACAAAATTGTATACTGTTTTTTCTTTTTCCATTTTTAATTATAAAATAAAAAATAACATTAAAACAGGTAAAAGATTAGACCTTAGTGAGATAGACAAAAGATGTTTCTCACATAAGATTTTTCCATCGCTTGTACAAAGGTAACAATGAATTACTTTAAATAATAATAATAATAATAATAATAATAATAATAATAATAATAATAATAATAATAATAATAATAATAATAATAATAATAATAATTTAAAAGCCTGTTTTACTTTGTAATATTTTATTGTTTTAAAAATAAAGAATGTTTGCTATATCTAATGAAATATATTTATTAATTATCTTTGAAATATATATTGTAATTAATAATTGCAATCAATACTTTTATTATTTTTAATAAAGATATAGATTGTAATATTGGAGAATTTTTGATATGATTAATGATATAAATGAATATTTTTTATTTGTTATAATATTGTTATATTGAAATACGACTAATTGATTTTTAATTACAGCTTAATTATTTTTTAAAATTATATGTAACTGATATCGTATTTCCTATTATTTTTTATTTAGGTTTTTTAGGAGATTGTTTTTTTTAGAAGATTTTTATAGACTGTTTTTGGAATTTGAAGGATTAAATAAAACTCTCAGGAATTGTGCGTTTAATACCCTGCATATGGTGCAAAGGATGTCATTGTCACCAGACTGGCTTCGACTTGACAGGATCTTGAGGCTGTAATTTTCTCCCACTTTGCAATGGTCATTGCCGTCTTCGCGTTATAGCACCGAGATAGAGGCTAATTACGACTACAAAGATAAAGGCCGTAAGGAACGGTTGAGGGAGTTGCCTATACGAATCTATGGATATTTCTTCTGTGACCACAAGAGCCAATTGTTTTAGCAATTCCGTGAGAGGTGACTTCTTTGTCACTAATAGATGAATCCAACCTTTGCCAAGCAGTTTAAAGGTGGAAAATCAATTAGAAGTATTGTGAGTACAAAAATTAATATTTTCACACAAAAAACAGATTTCACACTAAAGTGTAAATTAGAATAGGAAATTGTGCACATATGACATGCAATATACTATCGCCTTTGGGCCTTAATATATATAGTATGTTCCATATTGTGCAAATTTCAACACAAAAGGTGTTAAAAATTAAAGAAAACATATGTTATTGTTTTCCAAAAATTACAAAACAAATTTTTAAAAATAAATGGGTGACAGATAAAATTCCCCATCATAGCCATTAGAAAAAAAAGGCTACTTTATTGTGTGTGAAAATAAAATAAAAAACGAGATTTTTTAGAGACAGTTTAATATATATAGAATATATTAAATAATTAAAATTTTTTGATAGAACATTATTGTTTTCATTTTTGTATGTATTTTTTTTTGTTAAAGCAAAACTACTAGAAAAATAATACAAAAAATTAGTAATTGCATTTTTTTTTATATGTATAGTTCCTCAGAGGGAAGTTTTTTCGAGAATACATAGGAAAAATATGCAATTAACACCTTCAAAATAATTAATTAACCGAATCTTAATTAATTTTTTTTTATTTGACTAAACGATAGTACAGAGTTAGTAAATCAGTTTAGTAAAAAATTTTGTCTTAATTATCATTAGTTAAATAATTAGAGCTAGATAAAGATTGGCAAAAATCAAAAACAGCAGCAGTAAACCATAAGGGGAAGTCTAAAAATGTTGTTAACAAAAGGTGTGTACGTGAGTTTGTTCTACTAATATTCATTCAAGATAACGTATGAATAAAAATAGTAAAGAAAAGAGTAAGGGTGAGGGAAGGGAGATATAGAGAACAGCACTGAATTGGAGTATCTGGCTTCGAGGGAAGGGAAAATTTCGTTGAATGGGAGAATGAAGTCAGGGGAAGGGAGATCGCCTCCGAGAGAGAAGGGATTGAAGTCTGGCCCAATTGTCCCTCATTTCTTCATATCAACTTCTTTCCCCTTTTCTTTCCTTTCTCGTGCATACACAAAAACACACACACACATTGTTTTATATATATATATATATATATATATATATATATATATATAGTATATATATATCATATATATATATATATATATATATATATATAATTATATATACTATATATCTTTTTTTTTTTTTTTTTTTATATATCTATAAATTACTTTTCCATTATAATTATGCATTAATTTCATTTGTCGTAGCCCCGCGAATATTTAACAGGTGGTAAAAAAATTTCGATTTTGGTTTTTTTTTTATAATTATGCATTAATTATATTTGTCGTAGTCCCGCGAATATTTACAGGTGGTAAAAATTTCGGTTTTTTGTTTTTTAATCCGTTTTTTTTTTTTTTAACCCGTTTTTTTTTATTAGTGTGGCTTAGGAAGCCAAGTGTTTTTTTTTTCTTTTTTTCAGTGAAAATAAAAAAGTGTTTTTTTTTCAATTATCGGAAATCCGTAATTTAGCAAAAATATAATTAATAATTACCAAAGTGAGGTAAAACCTTTTGGGTCAGACCCCAGACCACCCAGAAAAGGTCACTAGGACCAAAGGTCACCGGCACAGAAATTGCCCTAATGTGACCAAGGTCACCAAAGGTCACCAAAGGTCACCGGCACAGAAATTGCCCTAATTGACCCTAAAAACAGAAAATTATTTTATTTTTGACCTAAAAACATTAGAAATTGTTTTCTTTGACCTAAAAAATAACAGAATTGTTATATTTAGCTACAGAAAAATTGAAAATTTATTTTACTGACCTGTAATATTTTAAAAATTATTCTACTGCAACAGAGATTATAAAAACCACAATTTATAACAGAATTGGAAAAATAAATTTGTTGGTATATAAATTGATTGATTTCAACCCAGAGAACAACTTTGAAGAATTTTGAAGAACTTTGAAGAACAGTAGAACAAATAAGGGTTATAACCTTTGACAAAGAAGAACAAATAAGTTAACCTTTGACAAAGAAGAACAAATAAGTTGACCTTTAACATTTTAAGAACACACCCGACTAAAAAAAGGGGATAAGCTGTTTCTTAATTAATTATTATAAGTACAGCACGAATTAATTAAATATAAATTCAATCAGACTTTGATATTTTTTTTTTAAATATTTGGAAAAATAATTTTTTTTATTTTTGAAATTAAACTTTAATATTTTTTAAATAATTTTGAAAGAAAATTATTTTTATTTTTGAACTTAGAATCAAAAGTGATTAAATTTTAAATTTTTAAATTTAATAGTGAATAAATATTTTCTTTGAACATAGAAAATTTTTTTGAAAAAATATTTGAAAACAGTTTGAATATTTTTGAAATATTTTGAAAAAATATTTTGAGACTTTAGTTTTTTTTAATTTTTTAGAAACAGTTTGAAAACTTAGTTTTTTATTAACAATCAAAGAGATTGTTTAATAGTTCAGAAACTTTATAAATCGATTAGTTTGAATTAATTAAAGTTTAATCATGACTATGTTTGAACCAATAGTCTTTACCGTCTTCGTATTTTCAACATTGTTTCTCATTCTCTGCTACCTGGTTCAAAGGGCTATAGCCGGACCAGTTGACCCTAATGGAGCTTCAGGAGGAGCTGAAGGGGATAATAAAGACTTAGAAAATAATGATTCAACAGAGAACAAGGATGAGGACATGGATGATACCAATAAAGAAGACAATACAGAAGATGTTAATCAAGATGAAGAACATGATGTAACAGAAGTGAAGACTACTGACGGACAGAAAACAGAAGAGAATAAAGGAGCAAAACCCAAGATAAGGGAACCCACACAAAAGGATATGGGACTTCCTCCAGTATATCTACCTCCTTCTAACATTGATACAATGTCGTTAAACCCAAATCAGAGAACAGCTTGGGACTGGCATCAACCAGGAAATACAGAAAATACAGCAAGAATACCTAAGGTGCTCCAAAAGACAAATGTTTTGGACAATACCTTTAATATACATTTAAATGCATCGGGGGCCACTCCCCCTTCAAATAAAAAGAAAATTTATCCTTCCTGGAATGGCCAAACAGAAATATTTAACAATAGAAGTGAGTTTAGTGGAGCTTGGGGACAGAGCCAAGCAAGTGATACTTTATATGGAGGACAACCTCAGAATCCGTGTGGGGGCCATCTCAAAATATTTTAAATAATCCTTTAAGTATGCAGCCACCTCCCACAGGTTGGCAACAACCCCTTCCTACAATGCAACCTGGATACAACCCATACCCATATGGACACCCTTATGGAGGATATTATCCAAACGCTGCGTATACCCCTCCATTACCAGAATTAGCTAAAGAATTAAAATTGTATGGAAGAAATACCAAGACACAAGCTTGGGTAGGCATTAAATTTGAAGAATACCTAACTACGTTACAAGAGAAAATACGCATGTTAGGCCTAATAACTGAAAGACAGAAAATAGACTATGCTAAGACTACAATCTCTTCTGATTTCTCATCAGAGGCCCGTCAATATATGCTGAAGGATAATAGTTTTTCTAGGTGCAAGACCTTAGAAGACTTTTTGATTCAATTGAAGATTTTTCTCAAACCAGACAAAGCCGAGACAATCTTCTGTTTATTGAAACAGTTCATGAAATTTCAAAGGAGACCACATGTAACTCTTACTGAATTCATGTTGGACTTGAAGAATCTCCTTTGGGAATATCAGAAAAAACTCATAGATATTGAGCCTTCCTTTGGATTTACTTCTCAACAGATAAATATCTTAATTATGACTAAGATTTTAGAGAGTATGGAAGAGCTCAGAGATCATAGAAGACTTAGAGAAAAAGTTTTAAAAGTCTTTAATCCAGACTTGAGTTTCGTAGAAATTTTAGAGAAACTCAGCCAAATAGAAGAAGGAGTCTTGTTCCAGACTAACCATAGAGCAGAACAAGATAGAAGAAATACAGCTAGAGTGTTCTATACAGAGAACAATAGCACTAATAACAGTGAAGTTAGAAAAGAAAGAACTACATATAACCCTTCCATGAGGAACAGAACCATGGAATGGGGTAATAAAAAGAATACTTCTAAATTTTCAGGAAAAAGAACAAGCCCTTCTCCAAATATAAGACTTAATAAGGGAGTAGTTAAGAAACTCTCCAGTAAAGAGATAAAGTCAATGGACTATTGCCTAAAATGTGAATCTTTAGGTCATCATTCCCGAAACTGTGGTTGGAATACCACGTATTGCAGAGTATGTAGAAAGTTCCATGCCCGGGGTTCGACGTCTAATTGCAAGAATGCCCCTGTGTGGATTCCTAATGAAAATGAAAATAATATGGTAATACCATATAATAACCCCACTGATTTTGATAATGGGGTCAAAGCTCGAAGAGTCGAGATTAAAAATGATTCAAATACTAGAAACCAAACTCTTACTCAAAGAATGAGCGTAGCTATCAAGGTAAGAGTCCCAAGAAAACAACCAGGTTCATCTGAATTTCCTAATCACCAAGCAGAATCCAGAACATGAGAAATATCTTGGGCTGAAGATGAGAAGAGAGAACGAACAGTTTTTTTACACCAGATCCTCTCTGAAGAGGAGAAAATTTTTGAGTTCTGGTCAAAGATTTAAATGAGAATGGTATAGAACAGTAAATTAAAGAAAATACTTCAAGCTTAAAGAAGAGAGGTGTTATAGTAACCTCTAGCTTTCTTTGGTGTAGGAATTAGACCCCCAAAATTGGGATGTCATTATTTTTTGTCAATATTTTTGACTCCAGCAAAAGGTCAGAACGAGGTTGAAGTTCATAGCCTACTAGATTTAGGGAGCACAACCTGTTTGATATCGTTGGATAGATTAAAGGAAATAGAAAGAGAAGGAAGATTTAAACTGTCTCTTAAAGAAGCTAGTATTATAGTTCAAGGGATTGGAACTCAGATGATCCACCCCATAGGAGAAGTTGATCTACTTCTAAGGCTACACCAACAGTATTACCCAGTTACCTTTTTAGTGTGTAAGACTGGAAGTACTGGAGCTTGGAATGGAATTCTATTAGGTACAAGTCTTTTAGCTAATCTACCTATAACCATAGACCTTTCTTCATCGCGTTTAAATCTTAAAGAAGAGGATAACGAAATAAAAGTTAAAATCTTTGCCAAGTTAGGAAGCTTTTTTCTCATGAAACAGGAGAAAGAAATAACTAAGAAAGACAGAATGATTAATAATCATAGAAAGATTTCATAGATAATTCCAATAGGAATGATAAGTTTTAAAGTAAATAATTACAGTGATAACGTAAACGCAGAAATTAATCAAGCTCTATTGAACAGCCTTACACAGAGTTTAATTAATAAAGCTCAAGTGAAAGCCTACACAGAGATTAATTAATAAAGGCTCCATTCTTGAAAAACCCTACATACAGAGATTAATTACTAAGGTCCATTGGAAAGCCTACAAAAGAAATTATTACTAAAGGATTTGAAGAAGCCTACAAAGATAGAAATTAAATAAAAATAAATGTTGTTATGTTCTACAAGAGAACAAAGAAAATTCACGACTTCCTCCAGTAGAGGAAGGACCTTTAATAGCAGACGAAGAAATAGAAGTTCAATTGCTATTAATAGAAGAAACAATGGCACCTGCTCAATCTTATGGTTATTTGAAAGTCAGACCTGAGAGTAAAAGAGATTTGAAACTGGAAAAGAAGTGTTTAATAACACCTGCTTTTTCCTTAGGGCCATTATATTTTGCAAACTCTGTATGCCCAGTAAGAAACAATGAAGTTATATTAAGTTATATTAATCTAAGTGACAAACCTTTTTATTTAAGAAGAAATAAAAACATAGGGAAGTGTCATCCGATTTTAAAAGTTAATAAAGAAGAATATTTTAATAAAACTGCTATTGCTACAGAGAATAAGCAGATAGGATCCTACTTGTATAGTAACCTCTCAGAAAATTTATTCAGAATACAGTTGAAAAATGGCTACAGAAGAAATTATAACAGATAATTTAAGTAAAGAAGAAACAGATGTTTCTATTTTACAGAAACCTGAGCATTTAGAAGAACTTCTAGATTTGTTAATGGAATACAAGGACGTTATTGCTCTAGATGATGATGCAGTTCCTGTGTGTCCTATACAGAAGTTTGAAATAGAACTTACCCCAGATGCTCCAAAGATCATTTTCAGAAAACAGTATCGTCTCCCACATCGCTATTTGGAAGACATCGATAATTTCACCGACGCAGCTTTAAAGAAAGTATATTAAAGCTTGCTATTCGCCACATAGTTCACCTCTACTGGTGGTGGCCAAAAAGAACTCTAATAAACCAAGAGTCTGTATAGACTATAGGTATTTAAACTCTTTCAGCGTCCCAGATGTGTACCCATTGCCCTCAATAGACGAGATATTTTCGTCCCTAGGAGGTAGTACAATTTTTACTAGTTGTGATTTAATCGACGCGTACCATTCCCTCGAAGTCGAGGAGGAAACACAGAAATTAATGGCTTTCCGTACAAGGAAAGGATTATTCTGCCCAACCAGATTATTATTTGGGCACCGCAATGCCCCAAGTACCTATGCTAGGACAATGCAAGTCGCGTTGAACCATTTATTAGGACCTATTGCACAAGTGTATTTAGATGATGTCTTAATCATGGGTAAAAATAAGGCAGAACATTTTGAAAACTTAAAGAAAGTTTTTACTGCGTTTAGAGAAAATAAATTGAGAGTTAAATTGACCAAATGTCATTTTCTACAAACTTCAGTATTGTATTTAGGATTTAAAATAGGAAGAGACGGAATTTCACCAGATCCAGCGAAGATAGAATCGATGAAGAGTTTCGTCCCTCCAACAAGTGTAAAGGAAACACAATCTTTATTAGGATTTTTCTCGTATTTTCGCTTTTTAATTAGTGACTTTGCCCTAATTGCGAAACCATTATATAACTTAATAAAAAAGAATGTTAAGTTTGAATGGAAGGAAGAACACCAAAAAGCATTTGAACTCTTAAAGGAGAAATTGGTTGTTCAACCTCAGTTAACTTTTCCAGATTATTCCAAGCCATTTTTTATAGGTACAGACGCCTGTGACTACGGAATAGGAGGAGTACTTTAACCAATGTCGGACAATGGCAAAGAAAAGCCATTATCGTTCGTTTCAAGAGTGTTAAGAGGCAGTGAACTCAACTATGATATTATAAAAAGGAATGTTTAGCTGTTGTCTTCTCACTACAGAAGTTTTAATAAAAATCCCGGTGTTGGTTATCCACTCACATATAATGATAATCACCTTTTGCTGTGTATATTTCGTATAGCCAAAACGGGTCGGCTAGCCGCTGAATTTATTTTAATAGTTTTTTCGCAACTCATAAAGGTAAAGACGGGAAAAACTACATACGCGGCACTGATGATTTGAAGTAGGCAACCTACCAGCACTCCAACGTTTTTTTTTCAAAGGAGAAAAGAAACCAATATACCAAGAAAAGATTTTATTTTAACAAAAGAAACTTTTAATAGGGAACAAGAGAATTGCCCTAGATTAAAAGAATTAGTTAAGTGGGCTAAGGAAAACCCTAAAACTTATCCACATATTTTCCATAAGAAAGTACTGTACTATGCAACTAGAAAGGAACCTTATGTAATACAAGTACCAGATAGCATGATCTACTCAGTTATAGATCATTGCCATTCTTCACTTGGAAGTGGGCATGGAGGACAGCAGAGGACTGAAAAACGAGTTAGAGAAAGATACGTTTTTCCTCATCTAAGTAAGTTAGTAAAGGAGTACTGTTCTCAGTGCGTATCCTGTGCTAAAGTTAAAGGTCCTAGGCCTCCAAAAGCTGAAATAAACAGATGGCCTCTTCCTTATACTCCGTTTTCTAGAGTACATGTGGATAGTATAGGAAAACTTCCCACATGTTCAGTTTCAGGTGCCAAACACATTCTCGTATTCAGAGATGTTTTGACACGATATTGCGAATTAGTCGCTTGTAAATCAAGAACAAGCCAAGAATTTGCTCAAGCTTTACAAGAAAGAATAATATGCCGACATTCGAGCCCAGAAATTTTAGCCTCGGATAATGCCCCAGAATTTACGTCAGCTGCCTTCAAAGAGCTATGTAAAGCTTGGAGGATAAAAAAGGTTAATATTCTGCCCTACAAACCAAGTCAAAATGGTGTAGTTGAAAGATTGAATGCAGATATTGAAAATTTCCTCCGTCATTTTGTAAAAGACAATCACAGAGATTGGTCAAAATATTTATCTTTTGCTCAAATAGCAATTAATACATCGTATAATAGATCAATTGGATCTTCTCCACATTTCGTCCTGCATGGATATATAAAGAGACTTCCCTACGAGATGCCTGATTATGTCTCTCCATTTACAAATAAATCGGAAAATAGAAAATTCATATCAGATGAGGTAGATGTCGTAGTGGAAAGAATGGAAGCAATAAGAGATTTAGCTAGAGAAAATCTAGAAAAGGAAACAATTAAAGCTATGGAACAGCAACACAAACATGCCACACAAAGAGAATTGAAAGTGGGTGATTATGTTTTTGTAAATGCTGTAAAGAAACCAGAACAGAGTTCTAAATTGAACAAAAGATTTGAAGGTCCTTTTATTGTAAATCAAATAAAGGAGCCAAATAAGCTTATGCTTTCGTGTTTAAATTCAACGAAATTATTTCCGGTTCACCGGGATAATGTAAAAATAATTCCAGTAGAAAAGATTACAGAATCTCATTTTTCTTTTGATTTCAGATGAGGTAGATGTCGAGATGCAATTCAAGAAACATTGGATTCCCCGAAAGTTACAACAGAAAGAACAAGTATGGAATCTGAAGAAGTAGATCGACAGGTAGATGATCAAGAATCTCCAACCACTTCTTCGTGGATTCCCCCTAATTTTTATGATGAACAAAATGTTCTACCAGAGGATTCACCACAAGAACAACAGAATCCTGTAGAAGAAACACAAACTTCTTGTAACCAGAGAATACCTGATACTCCTCAAGGAAGTAGATTGATTAATTCTACTCCCCAAACAAGAACTCAAGTAAGAGGATATAGACCGTCTCTATCACCAATCAGACAAGAGGATTCATATATTTCAGACAGTTCTGAACACGAGGAACAGCCTGTCATTCCAGAAGTACAAGAGGATGCTTTGGTAACACCACTTACAGATGGAACTGTAGGGGAACATGTGCCAAGTTCCGCTGAAACACTTCCCAAAGATGATGAGGTAACACCTCCAGAAGAAATTATGGATTTATCAACATCTGAAGGCACAAGAGATGATAGAAAAGAAGATCCGTCGTATAGACCTCACCAGCAATTCAGAGGTCCGAGGGATGTGGAACAAAGAGTTACAAGAAAGTCAAACAAGACAAAGAGGCATGAATCTCTTCAATCCTACCACCAAGAAGGCAAGAAGCAACAAAGAATCATTCTGAAAACAGAATTACAGAGACCCAGTTGTTTTTTGCCCATTACGATTGACTAGAGAAGAGGAAATAGGACTACTACTATTTGCCTCCTAAGAGTTAAAATCTCTTAGAGATTGTAAAAAATTTTTTTGTAAATAAATATTTTATTTATTTTATTGTTTTTATTACCTTAGGTTTAAGTTTTTATATTTCCTATTACAATACACAAAATACACATTCTATTTTCTATTCTTAATCTTTTAAGTATAAGTTCCCATATTTTTATTATGTCCGTTATGAGTTCGGATAATTTTTTTTTTTGCCCCCAGGGGTCAGTCTTTTCTTTTGAAACTAAAACACCCATAAAAAATAGAAAAATTTTATTTTAAGAACGATTTATATACTTTATTTTTTATTAGTAACTTTTTTTATTATCTTATCCTCTTTGAAAGGATTAACAATTTAAAAAAAATCGAAAAAATTTCGTTTTAATATTAGAATAATAAATATAATCAGCTTGCTTTTATTAATATTAAGAATTTTATTTTAATTAAGTATTAGCCTTAAGCTATATAATTAGCTTGCTTTTATTTTTAATTTTGATTTTAATTCAGAATTAGCCTTATGCTATAATTAACTTTGATTAATATTAATTAGCCTGATCAGCTTTTATTAATATTAATTAGTATAATCTTTTAATTTTTAATTTTTAATCTCATGATAATCAGAATGCTACAATTTTAAGGTTTCGCTTAAAACGCTTCTTTAATTTTAAATTTTCATTTTAAAACTTTTTATTTAAATTTGAAGATTACTTATCTTTAGTTTTATTATCCAAGATCCAATAAACTTGATTTCATTTATGAAGTTCATTTTATTTTAATTATTTGATTTCATTAATTAAATTTATTATCAGAAACATATCAAACTTGATTCCAATTTTAAAACTTATAAATCTAGTATAATCATAGGTAACTTTAAAAAGAATTTAATACATTTAATTAATTATTTTAATTTTACTTTAATAAAACGGCGACCTCATTTATTAAATCGAAGTAATAATCATTTCAGACTAAAATGAAAATGTTACATCCAGTTTTTGCGTTACTTCTTTTACCTGCAGTCTTATCCATCTCCACTAACATTAATGAAGAAACAAGAGTACTGCCAGGTATCATTTTGTATCACTCCGGTGAAGTAAATTTTATCGAAGGATATCTTGACTTGATTGTATCTTTAGAATGCCCATCAGAAATTAAAACTACTATTTATAGAACCACTAAAATGATAGATACTTTAAAAGATAAATTTTTGCCTGCGTTTAATGATAATTTTATTAATATTTCCATAAATCAAAGAGCGCATAAATGGGAATTTCAACTCATTAAAATTAGAACTAAAGTAATATCCCTTAAATTAGCTGAAATTAAAAGCTTACCATGGATTCACTCCCAAACAAGATTCAAAAGAGCTGCTTTCGAATTGGGAGGAGATATACTTAATATTTTATTTGGTACCGCGACTGATAAACAAATTAAATTTTTAAGAAAAAAGATAAATATATTAGGAAACTTTGCGAGTACTTCAAATTTATTAGTTAATGAACTTAAAGAACAATTAAAGTCAAATACCCGAACACTATCAGAATTTCAAATTAACCTACAAAAATTAATTGAATTTCAAAACAGATCACTAGCAACCCACAACATACCTAATCAACTAGGTAGTATTAAATCATTACTTACATTAGTTGAACATTCAGTTAACAGTATTACAATGATACATCAATTAGTTATCACCTCATTACAATTAGCTAAAAACAAGATAACTAATGATCAACTTTATTCACCCATCTTTTTGTTACCATATATACTAGAAATGACACAAACCACTAAATTACATCCTATCATACCATTAGAAGCGACAACATACCATTCATTTTTGACATACTCATGGACTATAAAATCAACCACTAATCCATTTGAATTAATTACACTAATTCCATTCATTTCAAATGAGAAATTTATTTCATATAAGTTAATTCCATTCCCAACATTCATTCCATTTAATGAAACGTCTGTTCGAATAATGTATAATACACCAAATAATTACCTTTTCGTTAATTATTGTTCAGCTAATAATTACCTTTTCGTTAATTATGGTCAACGATTATTGTTGCAACATAGGGAAAACAGCGGTTTGCCCTCAATCACAACCTTTTACATCCATTGATGACAAAACATGCTTGCTATCGCTTTTGCTTAACTATACTACTAATTTCTCGTCATGTCCTATAACTATTTTTAAATCAAAAGAACCCTTCACAGTAACCCTAGGACATTTCACTATTATATCTTTTGCAGAAAAAAATTAGAGCTTCCATATCCTGCGAAAGACCCCATTCCGTATATATATAAATAAATTTTATTTTTAAATTATTCCTCGCTTTTTATTTTTACTCTGCTAATTATCAATTTAAAAACCCCATTCATTTAGAGAAAAATATTTCATTAACTTCATTAATTGCTCAATCTGATAAAGTTTTGTTTAATTTTTTAACTCATGTTGCTTTGCCAAACATCTCTTCAGCATTGTTCCCAAAATTTCAAATAATGAAAGAAGTTCAGTGGAATAAGAGACTAGACAGTATTAATAATACCATCCACCCATTAACTCCTTATCTTTCTCAAGTTAAATTAATCCCATATATCGGTGGAGGAACAACTAGTGTTATTTTATTCATTTTCATCATAGTGATTATTTATTTGACTTGGTCTTATAGAAAAGCATTGTGTAGAAAATGTTTGAAAGAATTAAAGCAAGAATCCCAAGATATTCCATTGCATAATATACCCATTTCAACCCTTCCATTAGAGGTAACCCCAGTTCAAAATTCCCCACAGAATCAAATTGAAATTGAACCCTTGGTACAACCTCCCATAAAATTTAGGCAATCATTAATACCCAAACCTCCGATGCCACCACCTATTCCATATAGGCAATCTACTTCTCAAGAAGTGGAAGTATATTCTAATATTGCTAACTTGGACTAATATCCTTTCTACATGACTAATACCCTTTCTGAATTTATTTTTGAATTGTATGTTTATAGTACTATTAGAATTAAAACTTTGAATTTTTAAATTTTCTGAGGCTGGTCCTTATTGTAAAATATTTCACAATATTTGAAAATCAAGAAACAAGTTTGTGATATTAAAAACGTACAAGGTCAAAAACAAATCTCAGCTTAATATCTTTTTTATACCTGACTCCAACACTTTTAAACTTTTTGATCATAGTAAATTGGAGCAGGATGTGTTGAAATCAAGTCTGTGAATTCGTAATTCCTATGCGGGATTTCTTGATGTCTGTAAATACATTCCTAAAAAAATCCATTCTAAAATCAATCCGGTTTCCAAATGGATTTTCATTGGATTTATTCAAAAAATCCATTTTTAGACTTCACTTCAGAAAAAAGGGATAGGAGACGAAGAATGATGGGAATGAGAGGGAGAAAACTTTAGGGGTTTAGAGAGAGATTAGAGAAGGGGATGAGAGAGGGACAGAGGGAAAGCGATCTTTTAAAAAGGGTTGGATCACAGGAAAAGTCGTTCGTTTGGGCCTAACAACTGCTTAGATAACAGCTAAAGAAATAGTTCTGAGTAGTATTGTAGAGGCGCGAAAAAATTAAAGATAGAAGTTTTCTTAAAGAAGTGAAATATTTATAGTATACATTATTTGAATATATTATATATTATATATATTATATATATCATATAATATGCAAAAATGTATACTGTTTTTTCTTTTTATTCTTTTTAATTATAAAATCTAAAAATAACATTAAAACAGGTAAAAGATTAGACCTTAGTGAGATAGACAAAAGATGTTTCTCACATAAGATTTTTCCATCGCTTGTACAAAGGTAACAATGAATTACTTTAAATAATAATAATAATAATAATAATAATAATAATAATAATAATAATAATAATAATAATAATAATAATAATAATAATAATAATAATAATATATTTAAAGCCTGTTTTACTTTGTAATATTTTATTGTTTTAAAAATAAAGATGTTTGCTATATCTAATGAAATATATTTATTAATTATCTTTGAAATATATATTGTAATTAATAATTGCAATCAATACTTTTATTATTTTTAATAAAGATATAGATTGTAATATTGGAGAATTTTTGATATGATTAATGATATAAATGAATATTTTTATTTGTTATAATATTGTTATATTGAAATACGACTAATTAATTTTTAATTACAGCTTAATTATTTTTTAAAATTATATGTAACTGATATCGTATTTCCTAATTATTTTTTATATATTTGTGTTTTTTTTTTTTTTCGGTTTTTTTTTTTAATTTTTTAGAAGATTTTTATAGACTGTTTTTGGAAGTTTTTGGATAGGATGTAAAATAAAACCTCTCAGGAATTGTGCGTTTATTGTCCTACATCTGGTGCAAAGGATATAATAGTCACCAGATATATATATATATATATATATATATATTAATAATATATATATATATATATATATAGTATATATATAATTATATATATCTAAATATATATATATATATATATATTAATAATATAATATATATATGATATATGAATATATATATATATATATATATATATTTATATATATTATATAATATATATAATATATATATATATATATATATAAAATATATATATATATATATATATTATA
>JABUQX010081050.1:5000-15000 GCA_015478945.1 Trachelipus rathkii | reverse complement strand
AATCTGAGTTCGGCCCTTTCCTTGTAAATTTACTCTCTTTGCCGGGAGATTTGGAGAGTAATTTGAGTGAATTTCATTTTCTGATTCTTATTGTTAATTTAATCTGACTGACTGAAGAGCCAATAGAGTCGATGAGTATTTTATTTCATTTCGACTTATGCTAAATTTTGCCGCGCGATTTTTAGTATAAGCATGAATTTAAAAAATCCATAATAATAATGCCAGTACTGTATATATATATATATATATATACATGAAAGAGAGCAGTTATAGTATATATATATATATATATATATATATATATATATATATATATATATATATATATTAGTATATATATATGAGTATATATATATATATATATTTATATATAATAATATATATATATATATATATATATATATATATATATATATATATATATATATATATATATATATATATATATATATATATATATATATATATATATCTTAATAATTGAGGAGATCACCTCCAATTCTTATATTCCAATATTTCAATTATATATATAGTGGCATAGTAAATAGTATACTATATATATATATATATATATATATATATATATATATATATATATATATATATATATATATATATATATCTATGCTATATATATATATATATATATATATATATATATATATATAATCCGACTGTCGTCTGAGATGGAAGCAATAAAAAGCAGCAGGGAAAAGAAATAAGAAGAACAACAGGACGGACTGAGAAGAAGGTAGAAAACAGCTGATTTTGCCCATTTATTAAACTTTTCAGGTATATATATATATATATATATAGTTATATATATATATATATATATATATATATATATATATATATATATATATATATATATATATATATATATATATATACATATATAAATATAGTATATATATATTTATATATATATATATATATATATATATATATATATATATATATATATATATATATATATATATATATATATATATATATATATATATATATATATAAATATATATATTAGGGTGTACCGGAATCTCCGGTCCGGTCGAATTTGACATTTTTTTCCGCTTCCGGTTCCGGCCGGAATTTTTCTGGCCTTCCTAAGTTTGGACCGAAATTACTAATGCAAGATAATTAAAAATTTGCTGGAAAGGATTTATTTACACAAACGGATGCGGATCTTAAAAAGGATGAGGATGCGGATGCGGATGCGGATGCGGATCTTAAAGTAGATGAGGATGCGGATGCGGATGCGGATGCGGATGTTTACTCTTTGAAGTTTGAATTAAAAATTATATATATATATATATATATATATATATATATATATATATATATATATATATATATATATATATATATATAGTAGCAGTGGTATGATAGTTAGTATATAATATATATATATATATATATATATATATATATTATTGTTATTATATATATATATATATATATATTATTATTATTATATATATATTATACATATATATATATATATATATTATTATTATATTATTATTATATATATTATGTTATTATTATTATTATTATTATTATATTATTATTTATTATATATAGGAGTTGTATATATATATATATTATTATATATATATATATATATATATATATATTATTATTATTATTATATATATATATTATATATATATAATATATATATATATATATATATATATATATATATATATATATATATATAATAACATTTTTATAAATGGACTGAATAACCTCCCTTGCTAGAAAAGAACTCTACTACAAAAGATTCAGCCATAGAAAACTAATGACTCGTTTGAATATTCAGCTATCCATATATCTGTAGTAAATGATATCTGTTCAGCCTTAGATAACTTCTCGAATACTGCTGATCTCAATTTGCTGTATGAAGTTGGTAACATCATCTCTACAAAAAAATATTTTCTACTAGAAATAAGATATTTTGGTTGAAGATGGGCAACAAGTTCTATGAGTCCCTGCTCTTCAGTGATTGTGAATGGCTGGTTACTCATTGCAATAAAATTTATTATTTTCTGAAGAATTGCCTGTGATTTGGGGTCATTGATATGGCAAATTTTTTGGGGGAAGAAATTTTCCTCAAGACTCACTTGTTTCACGGCTTCGATCTTTCGCTATTTTGGGGTGTCCAGTGTTCTAGAAAATACAGGATTCTCCCTTTTACTATCCAAATTTTTGACTTCCAGATATTCTCTTCGGTGATGATTTTCCATATGTTTATGAAGTGGCGTTGTATTAAATGTTTTTGGTGAACTACCTAGTTTTATTTTTTTTGTGGCATATTTTACACTCTATTAAAGATTTTGTAACATTATTAATAATAAAAATCTTTTACGAATGATGGCATTTTAAAACAATTTTGTGAGGTTATTATTATGACAAATCTGTAATCAATTAATGAATAAAATATATATATATATATATATATATATATATATATATATATATATATATATATATATATATATATATATATATATATATATATATTTAATATATATATATATATATATATATATATATATATATATAAGATTTTATATTGAAAGTTATATAGAATTATTTTTTTACATTTCTTTATAGTTAAAGGAAAGTTCATTAGAAATTCCGGTTCCGGCCGGAACCGAAAATTTCAGTTCCGGTACACCCCTAATATATATATACACTTACCTGGTAATCCTCGCTACACTCCTACAAGATGCGGAGTATCTCTTTTATATTGTGCCACCATAGCTGCCGGGCCCAAAGATCCGATAAAGCAAGTGTATCAAAGTTGCGTCTGTTGTCCGATATATATATATCATATATATATATATATATATATATATATATATATATATATATATATATTTTATATATATATATATATAACTATATATATATATATATATATATATATATATATATATATATATATATATATATATATATATATATATATATATATATATAAGATGTACCGATACCAGAAAAGAGGCCGATACGGATTCCAGTACTCTATTTTTTAGGCGCCGATACCGATACTTTAATATAATAAATACACCAGTAATAAGATAGAACATTTGTGTGCTGCTAGGCAACTCAGGATTGCATTCCCTGTAGAACCAATACTTAGTCATTTATTTCATATTTGGTTGTGCCCAAGTATATTTATTTTATAAATTAAAATATTATTTTTATTATTAAACACCTCTTTTGAGGGTACTCTCGGTGCTACACCGTCCCCAAACCTTGGGTCAAGGCATAGCACCGCACACTCAACTCCCCAAGACTAACCTTATTATACTAAGTCTTCCTTTAATCGCCTCCTATAGCCATTTCCTCCGTTCCCAGATCTTGTAATCTTTTTCTAAAAAAATCATTAGCAATGTTTTCACAGCTCCAAGAGACCCTACCACCACCGGCACTACCTCTACCTCATCCATCTCCCACATCCTTCTGATGGTATATCTTAGTCTTTGGTATTTTATTTCCTTCTCTCTTTCGTAGAGGGCCACTCTCTCATCATACGGGACTCCAACCTCTATTAATTGACATTTTCTTGTCGTTTTATTAACTAGTACAATATCCGGTCTATTATTTGGTACAAATATGTCTGTGGGTATTCCAAAATCATAAAGAATTTGGATATGGTCATTATCAACTATTGCAGGGGGTTTATAATTCCAATGATTATTAGGAGTATCAATATTATATAGTTTGCATAGTCTGTAGTGAATGAGCTTGCATATGGTATTATGTCTTTCTGTATATAGTCCCATACGTAGCAGAGTCTTACATCCGGATAATATGTGGGGCACAGTCTCTGAGGATTCCCCACACATCCTACATCTATCAGAGCAATCGACTCCTTCGATATGCTTTTTGAACCAATTGGTTCTTAAGCACCAATCCTGAGCTGTAATCAGAGTTCTCTCATCATTTATTTTCAAAAATCCCCTCGCAATTGTTTCTATAGATTTTTCTTTATTGATAAAGGCCTTGTTCAGTACTTCTTTTTTAAAGTGTTGGGCATGTCTATGTTCTTCCCATTCTATAGCATCGGCTTTCTTTCTTGCTGTTTTATGTTTCCTTTAAAATTTTAGTTCTTTCTTTGAGGTTTTTCTCATTCCATCCATTCTGTGTTCTTATATCGATGTTAAATTCATGGAGGTAGTCATTTGCCTTTTTTGTTATTGAAGTTGTTCCAGCCTTGCAATCTTCATGTTCTTTTAACCAACCAATGAATTTGGTTCCTTTTCCTTCTATATATTCTGCTAATCCTACTATTTCATTTTTGTGGGTTCTATCTATATGTGGCATTCCCATACCTCCTTCATCTCTCGGGATGTATATACGAGCTGTGCACTGGTTTTTGTAGATTATTTTGTGTGCATGGAGGAGTTTCCTTGTTGTTGTGTCTAGAGTATTTATTTCATGCTGGTACCAGTCCACAATTCCAAAGCTATATCTCATTACTGGCATTGCCAATACCTTAATTGCCTCTATTTTGTTTTTTGGTTTTAATTCGGTTTTTAATATTTTCTTCACTCTTGAGATGTATTCCTTTTTAATTCTCTCTTTCATAATTGTGTTTTCAATCCTGTCCGATTCCTCTACTCCAAGGTATTTGTAAGTTCCTTCCTGTTCCAGTTCTTTGATTTCCATGTTATTTACCATGATGTTTTCAGCATGTATCTTTCTACCTTTGTTCATAACTATGAACGCACACTTTTCCAATCCAAAATCCATTCTGATATCCGATGAAAAATCACTGACCACCTTTATCTGTCTCTCTGCCTCTCCTCTACTTGGCGCATACAGCTTTATATCGTCCATGTAGAAGAGATGAGAGATTCTCTTTTCTTTCTTCTCTGTTCTTTTATTTATTCTGTACCCGTTCTCTAAGTTGTTGATCAGAGTACTTAAGGGGTTGAGGGCTAATACAAATAAAAGGGGGGACATGGAGTCCCCTTGAAAAATCCCTCTTTTCACTTTTATATTTTTTATTTTCATAATTCCTTTCTCGTGTGGTAGCTTTAAATTAATTTTCCACATTTCCATTACCCTTTCCATGAATCTTTTTATTTTCCCATCAACTTTGTAGATGCTCATTATTTCCTTCAGCCACGAATGGGGTACACTATCATAAGCTTTCCTGTAATCTATCCACGTCATGCATAGATTCTTTTGCCCTTTCCAGCTATTTTCAATTATCATTTTATTTATCAGTAGTTGTTCTTTTGTACCATAGGTATGTCTACTACATCCCTTTTGCTCTTCACTAATGATGTTGTTCCTTTCTACATGTTTGTATAACCTTTGGGTCAGAACTCCTGTTAATACTTTGTATGATGTGGGAAGGCATGTTATAGGTCTATACTTGCTAGGATCTTTGGTTTCTTCATTTTTTGGAATAAGGGTTGTTTCACCAGTTATGAACCAGTGCGGGATGTCTACTCTTCCATCCATTATGTTATTTAAGCATTCTGTTAGGGGCTTGATTAATGATGTTAGTTTTTTTAGCCATATGTTCTGGACCTTGTCCATTCCAGGTGCCTTCCAATTATTAGTCTTCTTGATTACATCCTTTACTTCTTTAATACTAATTTTCTGAGAGTTTCATGATTTTCTGTAGGGCTGGAGGGACCGCTGACACTCTAAAGGGCCTCAATTTGTTTGCGATGAAAGCTGAGTTCAAGCTCAGCCTGGCTCTGAGCCATCATTTTGCATTTGTCCGGTTCCTGTTACATCATTTTAACTAAAACTTTTATTTCTCCGGTTAGAGCTACAATTCCTACCCAGACTTCGGACTATTTTAACATAGTAAAACAATTTATTTTTTCCAGCTCCGGCATTAGCTCAATTAAAACAAAATTGGATACGGCATTACACAGTCACCACAACAAATATTTTGGGCTCTGGCTCCGGCTCCGTTTTAGCCCATTAAAAATTGTTTTCGGCTCCAGCTCCGGCACCGTCATCGCCCAAAATATTTTTGTCTCCGGTTCCAGCTACAGGATTCGGCTTCGCAGCCAAGTTTTTTTTTTTTTTTTAATTTGAAATTTCCTGATAAGTATATTGACCTTAATGATCCCATTACTTTATATACAGATATATACATATATATATATATATATATATATATATATATATATATATTTACATATAGTTATATATATATATATATATATATATATATATATATATATATATATATATATATATATATATATATATATATATATATATATTTATATATATATATATATATATATATATATATATATATATATATATATATATATATATATATATATATATATACATATATATATATATATATATATATATATATATATATATATATATATTCTATTGTCACGCATCGTGATTATAAGTGTCGTGATCTCTTAATATATAATTAAATTAGAAAATCATCACCGCGTTTGATGAAAGTGACGGTAACATGCGCGTCCTACATGACAACTGGCACGGGCGTACCTTGGATATTTTTTCCTGTGAGGAGAAGGTTGGAGCTCTTCCAAAGAACCGGTTTTTCAATTCTTTGACTTGAAAATTTCAGGGGGCTGCCACCCCCTCAGCCACTCCCCTTGTATACTCCACTGTTGATGACAAGGACTGGAATAAGGACGAGATGTCGTACGCGCTAAAAATCAGAGCGCGTGTTAAATGTATGATTTCAAAATTATAAAAATAAATTAATAAATAAATAAATTAATAAATAAATAATTAAATAAATAAATAAATAAATTAAAAAGTTAATAAATTAATAAATAAATAAATAAAATACATAAAGTAAAAATTCTTTTATATTCTAGCATATTTAATAAAAAAATTTCTCTTTTGAATCATCGAAACAGTTTAGATCTTTTATGCACGTCATATATATATATATATATATATATATATATATATATATATATATATATATTTCATATGGGGGAGTATATGGAGATATATATGTGAGATGAGTATGAGTATGCGCAGCATATATATATATAGATATATATATAGTATATATGGCGGCGCATATATGCAGGGAGTATATATATATGGCGGTAGTTATATGCAATTAGACACGTTTAGTTTATTTCGCTATAGTGCATATATGTATATATATATATAGCAGTATATATATATATATATATATATATATATATATATATATATATAATATATATATATATATAGATATATACAGAGATATTTATATATATATATATTATATATTTATATATAGATATATATATTTATATATGTGAATATATATATCTATATATATAAACAGAGATACCTGTTATATATTTTTATAAAGATATATTTAGTAATGAAATATATATATATATATATATATATATATATATATATATATATATATATAATATATATATATATATATATATATATATATATATATATATATATATATATATATATATATATATATATATATATATATATATATATAATATTATATATATATATATATATATATATATATATATATATATACATATATATACATATATATATATATAATATTATTCTGCTTTTAATTATTATATTAAGTATCTCATTAATACTTAACTAAATCATGTGACTTAGTAAGATCATTGATTTATATTGATTTGAAACTGAAAATATTTGAGAGTATAATTATTACTGTGTACTACTGACTCTAAATGTTAAATTGCAGAAAATATTATGGAATGAGATGAACATGTATTTTATTTAAAAAAAGTTGTTTTCAAGAGTCAATCTTAATGAGTGGTAAATTGTGCTGGACACTATATGATATTTCTTCATGAGGTTAGAGGCTGGCAACCTGGTTTATGAGGTTTCTTAAAAGATCTCTCTAGACAAGTTTTTGGCACTGATGAGTAGAGAAGCTCAATCTTTTGAACTAAAATCCCAAGAAGAGAGGAAAAAGAGTTGAAGCCAGATAGAGCAAAGATCAGTGTTTGATAGGGTAAACATCTTCATGAGAAAATGAAATTTTATTTGGTGTTTTAAAATTATAAAAGAAATATATGATTATATTGCTGGATTAACCAAAGTATGGTTGGGCCTCTGTAAAAGCTGATTGTGTCATTTTTAAAATACCTGAATTTGTCTGGCCCTGATTTAAACTCTCTATTATAAAGTAAAAATAATAGATTTGATTCTGCCTAGGCCTTCACTGGAAAACCTGCTGTATGGCACCTGGCTCTGTTCCAGAAACCCACACCTGATACTATATTAACCAGATATAGTAAAATAATGATTAATTAGAAAACAACAATTGTCCAGGTAGTGGGATTTAAATGTATTTTTTGTTAACAACCCAACAATCTATAGGCTGCGTTTGAAGCTGGCATATTCTATTGAACCAGAATCCCAGAAATGTTCACTTTTATTTGCTAAAACTTTTAGGAGGAAAACAGTAATTTAAAGAAGTACCATTTTTGCCCTTTATAAAAGCTAAAATAGTAGACAAAACAGAAGGATAACATGATGGAGAATTTGGAAAGCAAAGTTAACATGACTGTTGAGCTGGATTTGTCATAGATTGATTAAAGAGGTCTGCAGAGATCTCAAATGAGTAGTTAAATGCAAATGCTTGGTATTATATTTAATTATGGTACCATACGACTCTGGTGGAATAAATGCTATGGTAGTTGAGTTGGAGTAAAAATGCTTAATTTAAAATAACCATCCATCTGTTATAAGAGTATGAGGATATATGGCAGTAGAAGATATATAGTATATATGAGTATATATATAGGAGAGGAGAAGAGTGGTGAGTATATATGCAGCATATATATATATATATATGCATATATATATATAGAGCAGATAGATAGATAGACGGATAGATATGTTTATTATGATGTGTTGGCTAGATGATATTATAGATATAGATAGATGAGATGATAGATATATAGATATATAGATAGATATAGAGTTGCACAAGTCCCAAACAAGAAAAGCAAACTCCTCTGTAGTGCAGTTTGCTTTTGTTTTTTATATATTTATTATAAAACACTTAAAGATTTTAAAAATATATTGACATCTAAATAATAACTGACTTATATTAAATTTTATTAGTAATTTATATTGCATTATCAAGATTTACACTGATATATTCTTTAAGATTGAAAATAAAATTAGAATTATGACACTTAATTTTCTTTGTTCTTTTTCTGTTTTTAAGATACAAACAAATGTACCCTTAAATAGTAATGACTAGAAGATTATACCATATTATTTTATTAAAATTACTAAATAAACTTTTCAGTAAATAAAAAAGTAAAAATTCTTTCCTCTTTGGTTATAAATTTACTAGAATATATTTTGAATTTCCATTATTTTATAAATTTATATAGTATGCAATAAAGTATAAAACTAATTTGTAACATTGCATTGAATTAAGTCAGTGAATGAATCACATTTTATTTTCACATTATTGTAACTATCTGGCTGTCTTAGATATCTATATATCCTTACAAGTTTTTGAGCTTTTTCTGACCCAAATCTATTTCAAACTTTTGGACAAACAAAACCAAAAGTAGAAAAAATTCTTTCAATTGATCCAAAACTTGCAGGGGATGAATGTAAGAATGCCAAAACCAAAATCCATCTGGTAATCTTTGTCAGTACATTTTTTTTTCAGAAATTAGATATCCATAGTCAACTATATTTATCTTGACTTAACTTAAATCATGTGATATAAGATAGAGGAGTAGAGCATATATATATAGTATATATATATAAATATATATATAAATAAAAATATATAAAAAAATAAATATATATATATATATATATATATATAAATATATATATATATATATATATATATATATATATATATATAGTATATATATATATCAGTGATTCTTCCAAACATATGTGCTAGAAGAACAGTTTTGTCTTCTTTAATCTTTATCATTAGTCCACCAAGGTGTTCAGGATAATT
>JABUQX010081050.1:0-2500 GCA_015478945.1 Trachelipus rathkii | reverse complement strand
AAAAAAAAAAGTTTTACTTTATTATTTTACAAAAAAAAAAAAAAAAACGTATAAAGAAAAGTTTATTCAAATTAACCTATAATGATATACAAATGAATTCTTATTTACCTTTATATTTGAATACTAGGAATATATATATATATATATATATATATATATATATATATATATATATATATATATATATATATATATATATATATATATATATATATATATATATATATATATATATATATATATATATGATCTCGCGTTTTCTTTTTGCTGTATGTTTGTGCAACGACCACTTTTGAACAACGACCAACGACCTTTTTTTCCTATATCAACGATATTTTGTTTTTTAATTATTTGTCAGAAAGTTTCACATTTTCTCATATATATATATATATATATATATATATATATATATATATATATATATATATATAAAACATATATATATAATTTGTATTTTTTTTTATATATATATATATATATATATATATATATATATATATATATATATATAACGCGTCTACATAAGGCTTGACTATTCGCGTTGCAATAATAATGCAACTTTTTAAAACTAATATCCTCATGCTAATGAACGAAATATTTTGAAAACGTAGAAATGTATTTACCACTAGCCAAATATCTAAAACGTCGTTGCAAGGTATGCTTCAACTCACGTTTTGAAAAATGAACGATATACAAAGGAATTCGCTCGTTTTAAAAAAATTTTTTTTTATATTTGCTTAGTCTTCGTCCGGCGGCTGACAAGTGTGTCTGTTAGTTTGCTATTTTTATCTTTATTAATAATTATTAATAATATTAAAAGTGTAAATGAATTTTATATTGAAATTGTATATAAGGAGGCTTATATGTAGATATTTACTACTTCTGATGCATTTGCTCTTACGATTTATTCAATTTAGAATAATAACAATAATAATAATAATAATAATAATAATAATAATAATAATAATAATAATAATAATAATAATAATAATAATAATAATAATAATAATAATAATAATAATAATAATACTAAGCCTATAATATGGTGAATAAAGATGTGATATTGAGTACTTTATTGAAAATTTAATTATCGTTCAATCTCTGACTCATCATATATATATATATATATATATATATATTATATATATAGTAAAGCAAGAGAGAGAGAGATATATATATATATATATATATATATATATATATATATATATATATATATATATATATATATATATATATATATATATATATATATATATATATATATATATATTATATCGTAAAGTAGGGGAATTGGCGACAAATTTTCCCCTTCCAAGCTTTTCCCCCATCCCTCACAATTACGTCATACCCCCATAAAACCCCTATCCCAACCCCAAAATTTTAACTTTTTTTGTTTCCCTATATTTTGTTAAATTGAATTTTGTAATAATAATAATAATAATAATAATAATAATAATAATAATAATAATAATAATAATAATAATAATAATAATAATAATAATAATAATAATAATAATATAATTTTGTTTAAAATAAGGAATTGATTTTATTTTTAGTTGTGAAGCTCAATTTTGTTAAAAAAATAATTCTTCACTGAAATAATATATATATATATATATATATATATATATATATATAAGGTTGAGACGCTATATATATATATATATATATATATATATATATATATATATATATATATATATATATATATATATATATATATATATATATATATATATATATATATATTTAAAGGTAAAGCTTGAGACGCTTTATAATATTTATAATGGTAAATGCCTTTAAGGTAAAAAATAAACTAAAGGAAGGATTTCAAAATCCTTTTAAATTTTTAAAATATTGTACTAATTTATTTAGTAGAGTCTATTCACATTAGCTTTCAGCCTAAGGAGGCCCTCTGTCAGATGTGTTACATAAAGAACTAAATTATAAATCTAAAAATTAACTAATTAATATAAAGAATCTAAAAATCAAGTAATATTAGAAAGTTTTGGGATTAATTTCTTAAAAAATGGTGTGGAGTTTAAGATGTTGTTTAAGATGGGATCAATTAGGAGCTCGTTTTTTTGTATGTTAAAGTTTTTTGTGTTGTTTATACAGAAAGATTCGGTAAGTTTTCTAAGGTGTAGATGTTCTATGTTAATTATAGGTGTCATGTGAGTGATATCTATTGTTTGGTTTTGGGAGGCTCTATGTATGGTGAGGGCAGAGTGGGTTGTCTGTAAGATCATATTTGTGTTAATATTATCTGCGATGGAAGTCATGAGTTTCTCCAATATAAGAGCTATTACAGTTAAGGCAAGGGATCTTGTAAATGCATTGTGAAGTAGAGGGATTATGATGTGTGTGTGAGGTTTGAGAATGTACTTAAAAGGGAGGGTATTGGAGGTGGTGATATTGATGGTGTTTGGTAAGATTTTTTTAACAGAGTTATGTATTTGTGTAGGTAAGGGGAGAAAAGATTTAAAGGTGTTTTTAG
>JABUQX010081049.1:22500-34513 GCA_015478945.1 Trachelipus rathkii | reverse complement strand
GATAGTTAAAGCAGAAAGGGTTGGGAGGTGTAAAGAAGTGCAAGCCGTCAGAGAAATGAGTATACATGCCCATATAGTATAAGATTGGGTCAGTATCGTTACAAGAATTTAACTTGCTATTTGTGGTTTGTTAATTTAAATGCAAAGGTAATGACGAAGGGTAGATGAGATAATGATGTATTGTTTGATCAGAAATGATATGCGCAGTCGATTTTTAGACATATGCTTATGAGTGACTGCATCGAAAATAAGAGATATGAAGTAGATATCAAAACATGCGTTCACCTGTCTAATCGTAATAGAAACTTAAAAGGTATCATAGATAGCGAGTCCCAGAAAATGGAGATTCTAATTTGGATATGCAATTTGTAATATGTAACCAAAGCGTATTAGGAATGTGTAGTAAAGATTACCGAGGGAATGGATAGGAAGCGAAGAGTAAAATTAATCCAAACTCTGCATCATTATGGTAAAGACCTATGAGGGATCAGACGAAAGCAAGCAGTTTAGTTATTGAATTAAAGTAGTTTGTAAGAGTAAGCAGGAAATAAGTGCTATTGGCTTGGATTGAGTTTATCAGAAGAGATTGCTTTACACTATATAAGTCAAAGTGTAGTGCTATCTTGAAAGGAGCAATCCGGTGTGCTCGAAGTTTGAAGTGTTGCATGCCGAGAGTCAAAATGACCTACGACACCGGAATGTAGCGTAAATGAATAGTAGTGAGAATAAGTGAAATACCATTCGATGAGTTAAGTGTATGACGATGGGAATGCAAAACAAGCAGGGCGAGTATAAGAGTGAAGTGAGCAGTGGTGCGTCAAGGATGCAGTCCTCTGAGTGAGTGAAGCAGTCGAAGAGCGAGGTGATGCGAGGGTGGAGGGATAGGGTCCACTTCGTTGATGGCTGGTGAAGCAAAGTGGAGATGATGAAGCCAGAAAAGTGAGAGTGTGAATATGTAAGGGAAAACTGAGATCGCTCAACAGGGTAAGTAGCAGGATAAAGTAGTAATATATAAGTATTGATAATTGATAAGTATTATCAGGTTGGTTAATGGAAGTAAAAATATTTGAAATCAGAGCCGTAAAGAAGAGAGAGGGGATGTGTGTAGATCATCTGTCTGACAACTAAGTTAAGTGCGCAGGAGGCGGGGGGAGCGGAAAGGCGATAAGAGGGGGCAAAGAGGGGATAGGGTAGCTATAAGGTGAATTGTATATAATAATAGGAGTAGTATGATATAGGTAGAAATAGTATAGAAGAAGAAAGAGAAGTGAGTAAGGAATACATCCGCTAAGGGATAGAGATGTAAGTAAGGAGCAAAGCGACAGGCACAAAGGGATAGGATGGGATGGGATACAGGGAACGAGGAGCGAGGAGTAGGAAAAGGAATGTGGTCAGGAAGGGCGGGCTAGAACGAACCGGGAGTAGTAATATAAATATTATAAGTACTACTATCATATACGGTATAATAATAGGCTATGCTAAGAGCTTTCAACCAGGAGGAGGGTAGACCTGGTTAGTATGCAGGAGACCTATATGGGATCGAATTAAAGAAGTATAATAATATCTTAAAGTCTATTACAAGTAGTGGTTAGATGACCCGACGAAACGAATCTTAGGAACATGCTAAGTGTGAAAAGAATAGATCTAAAATGAGGAATGAACGAATGATAGACGATGTTGTGTTGAAAAGGGGTAGAATTTGTTCGCTCCTTGGATTATTCAGATGAAATGGTAAAAGAGTGAGTATGAAGGAAGGGATTGTAGATAGTTTAGCGACGTCGATGGAGAAGAGAATGAAAGTCGCTTGTAGTACGGCAGGGAGAAATGGAACCCGCCGAGTGGAACCCGAGGAATAGATAGGAGAATGCGAAGAAAAATAGGCCAAAAAGAGAATAGGATCCACAATAAAAGCACCATACCAAGATAAAACGTGTGTTTGTATGATGGGCATGTGTGCCACCTGGCCATGGGGATGAACCCTCTAGCATTGAACGAGAGTTTACCCAAAGTTAGGGCCCCCCTCCCATGATCTGAGTATTCCGTCGAACACTTCCAAAAAATGCACATAGTGTGTGAAGTCTGTTAAGAGAGGTGGTAACAGAGGATTCGATAGGGTGTGTAAAAGCGAGGGTTTCAAAGAAAACGTAGATAAGAGTAAGTGAGTGTCAGTCAGAGACAGTCCTCCCGGTAATCTATGTTGGATTGGAGTACTAGACAGTGTCGATTTAAAATATTAGGAGATCTGGATCTGGATGAAAAGAACGATATTGCAGAGTAGTAGAAATTGTGAATATCCATGTAGAGGTCGGCAGGAAGCGAGTGCCGTCAATTAAGCCTTGATGTGATGTATTAAATTAGAAAGATTTCCGCCACTAAGTATAACAGGCCTAGTCCGACAGCCTAGTTATGTATTCATCGACCTCTGTGATGATCCGCCCAAGACCCTCTGCTGCTTTTGCAAATTGATTCCTATTCTGGAATAAACGTGTCATCAATTAGTAATAGAACCAATGTGTTCCATGATACAACCTGAGGTGAGTGGTAGAAGAAGGAATGGGAAAACAGGAGGAAAACGTAGGTTATAGAGTAGGGTGTGGGAAAAAAGAGTAGAATGAGGAGAATAATGAAAGGTACCGGTGACGTTGGATGTTGGCTTGGTCAGGGATAAGCGTGTAGGGCAGATAGCAGTGTTACAGGTAGTTGTTTATTTGGTCCTGTAGGCAAGGCACGAAATTTAGTGACTGAACAATCAGAAGCGTGTGGGGCTGTTATGTCCGATGCTTATAAAGTAAAAAGTCCAAGCGTACAACCCGTTGATTAGAACCTCCAGATGCAAACGCCACACATTCGCATAGAACTTATAAAGCGTGCAAGACAGACATGAGGAACCACTCGACTGTCGTGAGACTTAAAGAGCTGATAGAAAAATAAGAGAAAATGCAATTAGCAATGTATAGATAGAAGCATCTTCAGACAGTAGAGCTTGGTAATTGTAAATAGTTATAGTTTCTATACAGATAAATAACGAAGAGAGAACAAACGGGATGAGAAGTAGTATAAAAGATTGACGTATGGCAAAGCGAATAGAAAGAAAAGAGTAATAGATTATGCATGTAAATAGAACGGGGTAATAATGAGTCGGGGTTCGCAGCAGCAGCATCACATGGGGCGGTAGGTCACAGGTACCACAACACACCGTGGCCCGGTCGACCCCCGGCGAAGACGGGTGAGCCCAAACGGGTCGGCATAGGAGAACGTCCCCGAACAAATGCACACCCTGCAATGGAAAAAGGCCAGGAGGGAGAATAAAAGTTTAGACACGCGTGTGCTAAGAGTTCAAAAGAAACTCGTTGATCACAAAGTTGGAAACAAAAGCTCGTCCGTACGATAAAGCGTAACAGCCCTGTCAAATGCACTGAGGACGGACGAGACTTGTCTTCAGCAGGCAAGGACCCTGATGAAAAAGTATAGGCGTGGCGGCAGAAATACGATAAAGGGCGGCAGTAGGGGGTCCGCTCAGCAATTCCATACTTGTGTACGAGATGCGAAGGCCAAGGAAAACAGAGGAGCCCTTACCCAGTGAGAGCGGCAGGGCTCAAGACGAGGCCGAAAGCTTCCTGTCCAGGAGTTGACGCATAAGCGTTAGCTTCGAGAAAACCAGGAGCAGCGTCAGGGGTTCGTCCCTTGGTTTAAACCCGTGACGCTTCGCATTGATATATCCGCCAAACCCGTTTAAACCACCAAGCACTTTGGACTACGTATAAGCAATAAGGTGTCAGGGTTAAAATGGACATATCACACGAATGCGAGGAGGAAAGTAAAAAGGGCAGGTGATAGTTGAAACACATGAGAGATCTGAAGAAGAGAGACGAATACCAAAAAGAATATTAGCTGAAACAACAAGGATTTTTCAGTGTTGTTTCGAATGATGGTATGAGGAAATTTTGAAATGTGAAGATATTACTCAAAAAACCAAAGTTAGAAAAGACAATTAGAGATAAGAAACCCAATATTTTTTCAACATTGAAAATAACTGAAGGAAAATGGAAAGCAAAAGACGATTTTAAAAAGACGAATGAAAGAGCCAGACATCAGAACGCTGTGTGCGAATCCACAAAGCACGGGCGGGCTCACCCCGAGCCTCAGGAAGCACCCAAAAGAACGCAGCTTTGGCGGTTTTCTGTTCGGAAATATAATGAGCCGAAGTTCTCATTTCTACTAGTTGCAAGGGGCTACATTAGCGGAAAACTTAAAAAAAATACCACGGCCCGCAGCCGTTATTATAAATAAGGAAACAAAGGCAAGTTCGGCTGGTATTAAAAAAGGAAAGACCCACGCTGACCGCCCCGCTGGTCACGGGCTTAGCCATCGAACAATGTGTGTGAGCAATCGCCTCCCCTTCTCGTGCGGGACGCTTGCCAGGACAATGTTATGAAAAAAGAGCGGTATCGAGAGTGACACCGGCAGCGAACAGGACAAAATTCCACATTCTCAAGATTACGCGAGCAGACCAGACCGCGACGGGCACCCACCCGCCGACCCTAATAGTGGAAAAAGATAAGAGGGGGAACGAAAGCTCACTACAGAAAGACCAGCCAGCCCACGGGCGCCATGTCTACGAGGCAACATCAGCCTAAGAATCAATAGCGCAGATTCGACCCGGCACACGCAAAGACAATATACGCCCCCAGCCGCGCCGCAGGCATGAAAGTACAGTTCCAGCGCGGGCCGCTGCCAAAACGGTCACAGGCCAGCCCGGCAGACATGCGCACCAAACGCTAACCCACGACAGGGCTCGTATGAGAATCACAGTCGCGCCCGCCCACTTGAGGACCAGACGGGGGAAGATGTTAGTGCAAATTAATGAGGCCCAACAAACACATCGCTCCACGAGACAGCCCTCACGAAGGAAGAAAACAACGCCGACTGGAACATGCAGCCTCTAAGGATGAGCAAACACTATCGCAGGACAATACCGATACCCAAGCGTTACTCAATCGATGACCGACGAGCAACGGCATCCGCACTGACAACTGGCGGACATCACCGACCGTCTGCGCCCTCGTGAAAGAGAGCGTCATACAAGCCAACACCAGAGTGATAAGCTGGTCACACCACCCACGAGCTAGTGAACTGTGACCTTGCGCGCGAAAAGGAGCACAATCGAACACGATAATGGAAACTGTTGACCCGGCGAACCTGCTCACGATACCCCGATCCAGACCCTAGCCAAACTAGTGAACACATAGTGTGCGACAAAGTGCAAAGAGACCCGCAGGGGTAAGACCGAGCCCACGCTAACGACGACCACAGATCGATACAACAGGTGTAGCAGGTAACTGCAGACAACTCTAGCCACTACAGGGGTGAGGGCCGCCTAATGTGAGTGACACGAAAGCCAAACAGCCCTAAACAAGCGGAGACACGCCGAAGGTAGAAGGTCAGCGGCCGTCCCGCACAGGGCCAACACAGATGTTCCCCTCAAAGTGACTACAAGAAAACGTCCCAATATATACTATGAAGATACTTCAAGGCCGCCCCAAGACCGTAGTGCAAAACGCAAGCGACGCTAAACAGTAATACTAGAGGGCACCCAGATTGAGCGTAAAAGGGTCTGCGGACTTTCCTCCAACGCAACTAATACGCGAACCGGACTACGGTTGTGATGTGCACGAAACTGGAGGGCAGAAGCGCCGGCTCTTAGGCGGGACGATGAGATGGGAACTGCCTCGCCAGTGCAAACTGCGTTGAGCCCCACCAACCCTCAGAAGCGACGCTCGCGAGTGGCCCGCTCACACCAGAACCAAACGCAATCAGTCCCCGTGCGCACGTACTAATAGGAGGGCACCCGCCACGCCGTTATACATGACCAGAGATTCGAACACATATTGATTAATAGCACCTATGCTGCGCCTCTCCCCAACACCTCCGCGAAAATGCAGTTACTCATAACCCGGCACCAGTGTACTAACAGTAGGATATTAACTCACTTAAAGGAGTAAAACATAACACAAGCCCTAGGCTTCACAGCCGCATTATGAAGCGCTTATAGAATATTATATACCAATAACACCTACACGACACCAGACAGAAGTGCAACGTATTATACACAGCGTGCACGAGCGTACAGTACAGACGGGTTTGAGACCAAGTCAGAAGAGCCGACCTTATAGTATAGTATATATTATATATATAGTATACCTAACTCAATACACCTAGTAATCACTAATACGGCCAGAAAAAGTACGGCTACCGTGTGTAAGATAAGCCGCGTAAGTGTCAAGAATCAGGTCCGGTTGTGATAAAGCCAGAAACGAACGCTGAAAGAGTACAAGGATTAAGGCGGACGTTCGTCCCCGCTGATAGTATAGCGCCAAGTGCATAGGTGCAAGGATAAAGATGTGAATCCTACATATCAAACGAGATTCACCACTCTCAGCCGCCACTCCATATAAAACAGTCACTAACGCCCAGTCCGCTCATCGCACCGCTGCACTGCGAAACTCAAAACTGACATCTTGCGAGCACGCGACGCACCGCGGTTCGCCACATCAACTAAATAAGTGAATATACAGCATATATAACTATATATATCATCATAGATAACTACGTAGCCTCTCACTATATGGTAATCATGAACAACACTCAAAAACGACCCCGGAGAAGGTGCTACAGGGCCCGCTCAGGGCTAGAACCCTATATATCCCGTAGACTTATATAAAGCTATTGGAGACGATGTGACCGGTACCTCATGCTACGGCCCGTAAAAGCCCCGAATAGGAAACGAGACCCCCAGATAAACCTATAGAGACTATACAAATCGTCCAAAGCTCAAAATAGCAACTAATCCACTCGGCGTGGCCCCCGCCGCGGTAGATATCAAGGGCAACTAGTGAGTGGAGAGTAAGTTTGCAGCTGATAGTATATACCGGTCCAAGTAATTAGACTAGGCTGCAAACATTGTGCACTAGTGCAATGCCCTCCGCGCTTTAACGAAATAAAAACCTCACCTACAATGCTTTCTCTGTTACAGAATTTTTATAAATTTTGCTGAGCAATGGAGCGCGGAACTCTTGTATCACCCTTCATATTACTGCTTGGTAAACGTTGAGTAACATACACTTCATATATATATATAATTAAACCTCAGCCACAATAATATAAGACCGTATTTTTACCTATTAGTGTCGATTTAGCTAACCAAGTTCAAAATACGCTATAACATAACTATTCAATACTAACACCGCTAGTTCTATAATAATCTATGTATAAAATTATCTTAAAAGAAGAAAGATCCTCTGGGTAATATGTTCTATCCACTCTTTACAGTACCTCTTCTATCAGCATACAATAAGAATGACACCAATCCCTATTATTCACGTTATGATTTCTTAAGAATAGCGTCTCGTACAATTCTGCCAAAAACATCAGGTAACCTTTATGAATATATATTCAGCTAGTCTTATCTCCATGAGCTAAAGTGATACGTCCATAATTTCTTTAAGTCTCACTTTCAATGTACTAATCCACCTCCACATACTGTTCATTAATTACCTACTTGTCATTAATATATGTTCTTAGTACCTACTAGATACTGTGTATATGATACGTATACACCTGATAATATGATTAATGATTATTTTGAATAGTTTATTATTACCTATATATATCACTATAATTAAATTATGACTCAGTAAAGCTATCTTTTCTACTTTGAAACTGCTATAAGCATTTGCTTTGAAGTACTATAGCATACATCACTTATCTTATCACTGTAAATCTCAGCTTTATGATGTTCATACACCTATACGTTTCAATTCCACCAGTCCTGCGTTGATATCAGCCTACTTAGTATACCGTGATACTTATTAAGCACAGTTACCACACACTGCTCGCTATGCACTGTTTAATAATACAAGGGCATGAAATGTGGCCTTCAATAAACTGGCAAGGATGGAGCCCACTCTGAATTATTACGAAGATGCATGTGAATGTTAACGTCCGTAGTTTTTCCGCCGGTTTCCCTATATATAATTAACCACATATATATAAACAGATCCAACTTTATGTCACAATTTCACAATATATATACCGATATTAACAGCGACGCCTCTTGAACATACTATCCCTATATTACCTCGGGCCATTAACTTCTCACTCTCTAATTTTCACCTACCCTTTTCGTGATTTCACTACCTACTCTATCCTCTACCATTTCACCAAAGCTTAACCCACTAATTCTTAAAGTAAACATAGAACAACGATAATAATTCCGATTAATCCCACTTTCCTGAAACCCCGGCACTGTAAGTGAGAACAAGCCAACAGCAGACGCAACACCCTTATGCTACCAAATCACATAAGCAAGCAGAACGGCACGGCAATTAATCTCAAGCGTAAGACCGCCACCACACCAACTCGAGCTAAACTAGGATTAACCGGGGTGAAAGAAGGTACATGAACTTTACGACATCAGGACCTACGCCCGCGTCACAGGCCCTAAGAACATAGCACCGGTATAAGCCGGACCAGTCGCACGTCGCCCCTCCACCCTCCAAAACTCACACGGACTATAGAGACCATACCCGGATTGGCACGCTAGCCAACCGAGGCACGGGCCCCAAACACTTACAAAGCTGATGAAACCTTATCCAACGCACCCCCAGTACTTAGTATCAATGATAAAACAGATCAAATCAAATAATTGTAGTATCCCAGTAATAAAGTATCTTACGGTGGGAGCCAGCAACTCCCTGCCAGGAAATAGAAACTTATTGCAATGGATCATCTATAACAAACTCTCATAACAGCCCCCCAGGGAACAGCATGCTGCGCTCTGGGCGCAGAACTGTGAGCCAGAAGCGGGCTCTGCGTACAGGAAAATAAAGTACCATTTTATTGACAAAAGTTCAAGCCCAGCGAAGCACACAGCGGACCGAGGCAAACAGAAAGAGAATCCTTACGAAGCAGGAACGCACATCACGAAAGAGCTACCACCTGAGCGGTCAGACCACAGGCACGCAGGCGAGAGAGCAACCCCCGGCGCCACCCCCGCACGCGGCGCCCCAACCCGTCGCTCCCCCGCCACCGGCACCGGTGGACTGACCACTGTACAAAAAATTCAGCGCTCTGTCTCGGGCGAGACGTTGTGTGTGACTCAGCCACCCCGCAACAAAAATGAAATCAAATAGATGCCCGGTGCACACAGGCAGCGCCAGCACCGCCCGCCCGACGCACTCAAACAGGGAAGCACGCGGGACGAGGCGCAGGGGCTGGGGACCCAGAGCCAGGCATGACGAGGGCCCCCCCGAAGCGTGAAAGGCGTGAACCTCTGAGCAACTAACGACGCCCCCCCGCACCTAGGCCTACAGCCATGTGCCCCCGTGAGCAATGAAGTATGGGGAGGCGGGCACCCAAGAGCCCAACTTACCACCCGCCCCGAGCTTCGTAGACAGCCGAACCACACGCAGACAACCGAAGGAGGGAAATGGGGCGCCCCGACACTGACAGAAAGGTAGAGCGGTGGCCCGGGAAAAAGCTTACGGAGCAAGGTGAATATAGAGAGAGGCCCGGAGCGCCATCAAGAATAACACCCCCCCTTAGTCCAGGTGATCTGGCAGGGTTTAGTGACCCGAGCGACTGGGTGAGGCAGGTAAAGTAACGCTCGAACGCCTCCACGAGCCCGTGGGGTCCGGGCAGCAAGAGAAATGCGTCCAAGCTTGTACCCGCTCTTACCAGCTGCAGCCTCCCGATATGGAGTCGTCCCCCAAGAAAGTTGCCCCAAAAAGGAGATGTGGTTTTTTATCGGAGGTGCATAACTAGAGAGCAAGGGAATTGGTTATATGTAGCATACCAAGCCTTAATAATAACATTCTCTCTCTTGTGTACTACTTCATTATGCCATAAAAAACGTCAAGGTATAAAAATGGGGGTTTCTCCAAACAAGGGCAAGCCCGGGGCGAGGTGTAATGTTTACTTCGCCTCGGCGTTAAATAAAGCGCAGGGGTCGCCATTGTGGGTTGTGGGCAGAGGTTGCGCTCCTGGTTACTAGGGAATAGGTGAGAATTAAAGATGATCCTGACATATACTAATAAATGTATTTTTAATATTATTTCCCTTCTGGAGTAAAGAGACACGTTCGAACATGAAATTAAAAAATTTATTTGGTTTTTTAAAATTTTTGTTCCATTAGATTACCGTTTTAAAAGATACAGGTGCGATTGGTAACAGCCATTCGTTCGAGTGATCATACTGAGTGGGCATATAAATAAAACACGGTTAAACAGCAAAAAAAGTTTTGAAGGGAAGTTTATGATTATCATATTATAGTTTTTTGGTCATAGAGTTGAGACCTGAATTAAACCATTCTTGTAAGCCCCTAATTGGTTAGCATGTCTATAAAGATATACTTAACATTCTAAGGTTGTTGGCAACAACGCAAAACTTTGATAGTTTTAACTTGGTATAATAACATATAGTTATTTAGTATACTAGTACTACTACTATTATTAGATAATAATGAAATGGAACTGGAGATTAAAATGAAAAACAATGATTACTAGAATAAAGTAGGATTAGTACAAAAGGTTTGCATGCGAAGAGCGCTAGAGAGATAAGATAATACAGAAATAAAATAAGAAATAAATAAAAAATATAAATAAAAGAATACAGAAAAAAAATAAAAAATAAATAAGAAACATAACAAACTAAAATTCTAAATAGAGTACAAAATCATTTAAATAAGAAAATATATAAGAAAGAAATATATATGAAGTAATTAAAATAAAGACATAAAAAAAAAAAAAATATATACATATTCTAAAATACAAAAAAACAATAAAGAAATATAAGTAGATAAAAAAATAAAAAGATATAATAAGATGAAATGAGTATTAGAAACCTCTCTGCCTAATATTTATTAGAAGTAAGTATAATAAAATGCTAGGTAAAAAAACCATATAAATAAAACAAAAAGAGGAATAAATCACTTAAAAAGAGAAAGTTAAGAAAAAAGAATAATTACTAAATGTAGACAGCAGGAGAAAAGTGAGTGTAATAAGGTAAAATAATAATATAGACTGCGTAATGTCAGTGGAAAATTAAGTAATAGGGTAAAATGCAATTGCGCGATACGCTACATGTGGCCGAAGGGTAAGGAGAGGGAGGATACCGATAGGTAATACGAAAGCGAAAGAAAGTAGTGAGGTGGTCAAGAGATATACCAAAGAATATATAATGCGTAGAATATATTATAAGCGGCGTGGAATAAGAACAGGGTCCGCGAGAAATGTCGGAAGAGTAAGATACCAAAATACAGACCCAGTAGAAAGTCCACTTAGCATCCTTTAGTAAATGCAATAAATAATAAGTAGGAAAAAGTATTCGCCGCATAGATAAGACAACCGAATGAAGGAGCCCGGCAGTGGACCCAAGCGGCAAAAAAGATCTATCAGTACTCGTAAATTCTGGATGAGTAAGCTGAGTGAAGGGATACGGTGAGCCTGAAGGATCAAAATTCGGAGGGCCGCGCGGAATGCGGGTTCCCTAATCCGAGCAATAGAAAACCACGACGCGTAATAGCCATCGAGAATGGTCACACATGACAAATGGTGGAATATGCGGTTAGGTTAGAAGAGAAAGAGAAAAATATGAGTCTATATATTCTCCTGAAAGTGATTTCAGAAAGCGATTCTTTGTCTTGATCTTTTCTATACTTTCGTATTGCAAATGCAAAATGTTAACGAAATTCGTATCTTCATGTTAACTTCTATCTCTCCTTCTTACTGTAAATGAGAGATCATTTGATCCGTTTAGAATTCTAGGTGTCATAAATTGATTTTTACTGCATTTTTCCTTATTTTTTGTACATTTTACCTATTTTCATATTATTCTTGTATTTGATTTTGGCTTTACTATTTCTCCATTTGTGAGCCATTCATACCTCTAGAGTTTTATTTTCTTTAGAGCCGTGAATAACGATCAGTATGAGAAATTTAGTTTTTAACTTGTTGGT